>JAMPIV010003787.1:0-225811 GCA_024509875.1 Oreohelix idahoensis
ATTTCTGTGTTTTCATGCCTTCTAAAGCGAATAATCGGCTGTGTGATATTTAAGTAGCCAAGATTAACACGCCTAGCGTGCAGTAAAGTGAGTGATTAGACCTGGGCTTATAAAAGAATGCGATAACCAGCAGCGGCCCTTCTTAAGTATCAGCCCAGGCGAGAGAGAACGAAACGAGGCGCCCTGTGTACCTACACAGAAGAACACAAAGACATGACACGTGAGTTAATTTAAATTAGAATTAGTTTTATATAATTCGGAAATAATATCGATGTGGCTGTTTTAATGTTTAGTGATATAGATAGATGTGTTCCCAAAGGAAATGTCTTTTTAGGGCATTATGATTTAGTCTCGAAATGATAGATGAGTGAAAATAATGTTTGATCGGTTTTATTAGGCACGCAAAGCCCAAATCACAGATGTGAGAGTTGAAGAGCAATTATGTCAGTCATCAGACCGGGCAAGAAAGGCAAATTTAGTAGGAGAGTGTTTTATACATGAAACTGGACAGAGAAGCATCTATTACTTGAATTTAGATGATATTGGCTTGTTAGCAAAATATCAAGATGGCGCCACGTGGTGATTGTATAAAGTGCATTTAACACTCCTAGTTATCACTTAATGTTACGCAGTTTTAGATCGCGTGAATCAACACGTGGGTGGAAGCAGATTAAGATAATTTTCCCCAGTAAAGAAAGAAAGAGTTGTCGTGTTAATTTTCCTTTATATGATGACTGGTTCTAGTTGTTAAGTCAAGAGTAATTATATTTTATTTCTTTAATGTAAAAGTAATTGAGTGTATTTCACGATAGCCTACTTATCATAATTCTACTGTATATATTTAATGGGTTACTGTGAGGTGAGAATAGTCATTTAGATTTCTGGAGAGCGCGAGGCCACTCCTTGGGCGTAAAGCGCATTTGAGACATAAATGTTGCTGTTTGCTCCTTGCGGAGCAGGGCGACACCAGTGCGGCTGAATCCAACAGAAGCCTGCATGAAGCATTTATATGCTATGGCAGTGATTTGTTTCGGTAACGATGTGTTTCATGTGATGAGATTCCCAGTCTCATCAGTGGTCATATACGACACGCTTGTTGCCAGGCGCACCAGTCGTCACATACGACATGCTTCCGAATGCAGTAACGAATATTGAGATAGATCAGTTGCGAGGTGGTGGTTTATTCTCGTTATTGAGAGTATTTGTTGTACATATAGTTGAATATTATTTTATGTCCAGTTGATTATTATTTAATTATGGTTATGTGAGGAATGGTTGTGAGAGCACGTGGGCTCACTTCAAGGTATATATTTCTCTTCTCCGCTCCTGAGGGAGCAGGGGCCAACAGTGTGGTTTGCCTCCATATTAAGTATTCATATGCTAGGGCAGTAGTGTTTCGGTAGCAATCTGTGTTACATGGTGAGATTGCCAGCCCCATGCACAACACCTTACTAGTCTCATTGGACGATATGCATGAGTGTGTGTGTGTGTGTGATAGCTGAGTGTGTGCTCTTGCAGTAGTGGTTTCCGTAGCAACCTGTGTTACATGGTGAGATTGCCAGCCCCACGCACAACACCTTACTAGTCGCATTGGATGACACGCATGAGTGCGTGCGTGTGTGATAGTTGAGGGTGTCAGGTAGTACACGTGGAAGGACTGTTTGACAGGTGAGAGTATCATTATTTAACTATTATGATTTTAACCAGCCGTTGCTTTGTTTGCTTCTCCAGAATTAGCAATCGGGCACATGCTGGGTGTTTTGTTTTGTTTTGTTATGTTCGCTAGTTTATTTGTTTAATGTTTGCTTTGTCACTGAATGGGTTGTAAAAATAAATATAGCCCCTGCCTCTAGAATCAAGAGTTTTATTGTTGTTCGGGTCGGTGCGAGTGTGACAAGAGAGTGATCACACATCACAATAATATCATCATCATCATCTCGCCCACCCTATCACAATTGGCGTCGTCGACAGGATAGGCAGACAGTGACACTGAGCAAACAGCAAACGAACAAATATTGTAAACACCCAGCAGTGCATTCCTGCAGCAAGATGGCTAATGCGCCTGTGAAGATATTGTACGTGAAGGAGCCAGAGATAAGGTTGTTTAGTGGAGAGGGGAGTCCCACTTGGCAAGAGTTTGTGGAAGATGTGGAAGCCACGTGGAAGGTGGCGCCTTTTTGTGCAGAAGACAAGTTAGACATGATATGGAACAACGTTACACCATGGGTATCTAGAGAATTACGGATACATGGTGGAGCCAAGGCCAGCCCTGAGAAGTTACTGGAAATTGTCAAAGAAGCCTACTGCAAGCAACCACCAGTCAGTGAGATGACCAGGAGTTTCCCTTGGGAATATGCTGTTTATGGTGAAAGTAAAAAGCCTGAGACACTGGTCCAGATAGCAAGTGCAGAAGTTCAGAAGGAGGAGGAGGCACTCAGAGCAGAATTATCCTTCCTAAAGTCCCAGATAGCACAGATGTCAGAGGCCAGTTCGCCAGCACAAGAGGAGGTGCAGAGAAAGAGAGCACCATGCCAGCCGCGGGAACAGCCAACGCAAGACGAGGAGGTGTGTCCGCAGGAACCTCAACTAGACCTTCTTGCGTGTGAGAGAGACCTGTCAGACCACATGGCAGCCAAGTGCTCTCAGGACCCGCTTCCGAAGAGATGTTTTCGATGCAAGTCCACTGAACACTTGATAGCCGCCTGTCCCTCAAGGAGCTCTTTCCTGAGACGTACTGCCACAACGAGGTTGCCTTTAGGGCGCAAGCCAAGAGATGACCACGACAACAGTCACACTAAGGGCGCCGAGAAAATTGGTCGTCGTGCAGGGGAGGAAACCCGTCCTAAGCAGATAGGAGGGAGTGCAAATCAAGGTTCAGCAGAGGAGACTCATCAAAGGCAGATTGTGGGGAACGTAAGCCACCGTCCACACAAGATGAGTGGAAAGCACGTCAAGAGCGATCTCTCTTCAAACTCGACAGCTGCAAGCACTGACAGGCAGATGTCACGGGCAGACAGCGACGCGGCACCGGTGAGCGAGTCTTCAAGACCACAGCGGCTGACAGCCCGACAACGTACAACTGGAGACACGACGACCAAGAGTGTCTCCAGCCGGGTTGTACCGAATACAGAATCTGAGCCCAAAACATCGCCGCTGAGAAATAATCAAGCGCAGCACCAACGATCCGAGAGATTTCGACTGAAGCGCCAGAGGTAGTGATGAGGTAGTGATGTTGTCGGGACGACAACAAAATCAGGAGGGAGATATGTGATGGGGCCGGGAAGACACCCCTGAGACCCCACCCCCACTTCAGTTCAAGGCATGTTTGTCGCCCATATATTTTCGGTCGTCCCACGTGACTGTCAGCTCACGTGACGGCGCGAGCCTGGGTTGTGAAAAGTCTGAAGTAGAAGATATGTAATGAGGCCATAATAAAGCCTTAAAAATAGAATTGTGGTGTAGAATTGTGTTTTTGCTCTAGAAATAGTGTATATTTCTGTGTTTTCATGCCTTCTAAAGCGATAATCGCGTGTGATATTTAAGTAGCCAAGATTAATACGCCTAGCGTGCAGTAAAGTGAGTGATTAGACCTGGGCTTATAAAAGAATGCGATAACCAGCAGCGGCCCTTCTTAAGTATCAGCCCAGGCGAGAGAGAACGAAACGAGGCGCCCTGTGTACCTACACAGAAGAACACAAAGACATGACACGTGAGTTAATTTAAATTAGAATTAGTTTTATATAATTCGGAAATAATATCGATGTGGCTGTTTTAATGTTTAGTGATATAGATAGATGTGTTCCCAAAGGAAATGTCTTTTTAGGGCATTATGATTTAGTCTCGAAATGATAGATGAGTGAAAATAATGTTTGATCGGTTTTATTAGGCACGCAAAGCCCAAATCACAGATTTTAGAGTTTAAGAGCAATTATGTCAGTCATCAGACCGGGCAAGAAAGGCAAATTTAGTAGGAGAGTGTTTTATACATGAAACTGGACAGAGAAGCATCTATTACTTGAATTTAGATGATATTGGCTTGTTAGCAAAATATCAAGATGGCGCCACGTGGTGATTGTATAAAGTGCATTTAACACTCCTAGTTATCACTTAATGTTACGCAGTTTTAGATCGCGTGAATCAACACGTGGGTGGAAGCAGATTAAGATAATTTTCCCCAGTAAAGGAAAGAAAGAGTTGTCGTGTTAATTTTCCTTTATATGATGACTGGTTCTAGTTGTTAAAAAAAATGTAAAGGAACCCGTTACACGCCCATTGAGGCATATTGGGAATATGGTGTTAGGCCCATATTATCTTGACCGTCGGCACATGAGGGGTGATGTGGTCAGCATCACGCCGGCCGCCTTAACCTTCCCAGAGTTGCTCTGGTACCCATTTGGGGCTGGGTCGACCCAGGAGCCGTTTGTGGCCTAAGAAATTCCCGCCTCATCTGGGGATCGAACCATAGACCACTGCGCTAGGAAGCCAGTGCACTAACCACTATGCTACCGCGGCTCCCAGTTGTTAAGTCAAGAGTAATTATATTTTATTTCTTTAATGTAAAAGTAATTGAGTGTATTTCACGATAGCCTACTTATCATAATTCTACTGTATATATTTAATGGGTTACTGTGAGGTGAGAATAGTCATTTAGATTTCTGGAGAGCGCGAGGCCACTCCTTGGGCGTAAAGCGCATTTGAGACATAAATGTTGCTGTTTGCTCCTTGCAGAGCAGGGCGACACCAGTGCGGCTGAATCCAACAGAAGCCTGCATGAAGCATTTATATGCTATGGCAGTGATTTGTTTCGGTAACGATGTGTTTCATGTGATGAGATTCCCAGTCTCATCAGTGGTCATATATGACACGCTTGTTGCCAGGCGCACCAGTCGTCACATATGACATGCTTCCGAATGCAGTAACGAATATTGAGATAGATCAGTTGCGAGGTGGTGGTTTATTCTCGTTATTGAGAGTATTTGTTGTACATATAGTTGAATATTATTTTATGTCCAGTTGATTATTATTTAATTATGGTTATGTGAGGAATGGTTGTGAGAGCACGTGGGCTCACTTCAAGGTATATATTTCTCTTCTCCGCTCCTGAGGGAGCAGGGGCCAACAGTGTGGTTTGCCTCCATATTAAGTATTCATATGCTAGGGCAGTAGTGTTTCGGTAGCAATCTGTGTTACATGGTGAGATTGCCAGCCCCATGCACAACACCTTACTAGTCTCATTGGACGATATGCATGAGTGTGTGTGTGTGTGTGATAGCTGAGTGTGTGCTCTTGCAGTAGTGGTTTCCGTAGCAACCTGTGTTACATGGTGAGATTGCCAGCCCCACGCACAACACCTTACTAGTCGCATTGGATGACACGCATGAGTGCGTGCGTGTGTGATAGTTGAGGGTGTCAGGTAGTACACGTGGAAGGACTGTTTGACAGGTGAGAGTATCATTATTTAACTATTATGATTTTAACCAGTTTGCTTCTCCAGAATTAGCAATCGGGCACATGCTGGGTGTTTTGTTTTGTTTTGTTATGTTCGCTAGTTTATTTGTTTAATGTTTGCTTTGTCACTGAATGGGTTGTAAAAATAAATATAGCCCCTGCCTCTAGAATCAAGAGTTTTATTGTTGTTCGGGTCGGTGCGAGTGTGACAAGAGAGTGATCACACATCACAATAATATCATCATCATCATCTCGCCCACCCTATCACATATATATATATATATATATATATATATATATATATATATATATATATATATATATATATATATATATATACACACACACACACACACACACACACACACACACACACATACTGGTCATCAACAAAGAACAGTTCATTTAGATCACATGGCCCATGTTGATTACATGGTTATTCTTTTTCATTTTTGATGATGTTTGTCCTAATTGGTGATGAATAGTTGTGGAGTTGGTACACATCCTTGTCTTACTCCAAATATTTCAGCAAACAGTTTAAAAAGGCTGTTTTTGTCTTACATTACATTTCCCTTCTTTATACTTTACTCTTGTACAAACCAGAAGCTGTTCTTGGATTTAACATTCTTCTAGCACCTTCTGCCATATGCCCATGTTTACTCATTTGAAATCTTTTTCTTCGTTTGTAAAGCAACATTAAGTTCTTGTTAATATTCTCTTGCTGTGTTCACTAAATTGCCTAAGTGTGAATACTGGATTTGTGCACTGTATTTCATTTTTTAAATCTGTACTTTGCTTGGCTTAGTGTTGGTGCTACTATTGATCACTTACATTATTCTGCTGTAAAAGAAAATTTTTTAAACAAACATAAATTGTAAATGTTTAAAAGTTAAACACTTCTTTACAATGTATTGTAATCTCCACAGATGTGATCTGTCCTGCTGGAAAGTTTGGTAGTGTCTGTGAGAATACATGTAACTGTGCAGGGAACAATGAAGTCTGTTTTGTCAGTACAGGTGGTTGCCCATCTGGATGTTCTGCAGGTTTCTATGGAAGTCGATGCAAGACATGTAAGTGACCTTTTTTTATATACATCACTTATAGGGTGTTAATGGGATAATTGTCATGATGTTGATATTTGCCATTCTTGTATTTACCTCCAGAACAGGTCCTGGAGCAGGTCGACCACTTTAAATACCTCAGAGCTATTATAGACCGAAAGGGAGGCATCAAAGAAGAGTTAGCCACTCGAAAAGCAGCAGCTGGGAGACTTTTTCAGGCCATAAATCGAGGATTCATCAGCAAGAGAGAGGTTGGTAAGAAAACAAAGATGGCTGTATACCACTCCACCTATGTCCCAGTCTTGACACATGGATGCGAGTCATGGGCAATGACTACAACCCACAAAAGCCAGATCCAAACCTCAGAAATGAGGTATCTGAGGAAGGTTGTTGAAGTAACAAGAAGAGACATGGATACGCAACCAGATGATATGTCAAGGCCTAAAATCCCACCCCCTGCAGACCCAAGTAGAACAGTCCCAACTAAGATGGGTTGGCCTTGTCTGCAGAATGAGAGAAGATCGGCTACCACAACAAGCATGGGAAACAAAGAGCCAGGGATCCAGACCCACAGGACGACCCAGAGTCCGCTGGGAGGACAACATTAGACAATCTTTGAAGGACCGAGGACTAGAATGGAACCAGGCCAAGGGGAAGACAGCCGTTAGGATAGTCTGGCGCTCTCTGTTCCAAACCTCTACACCTTACGGTAGATGGGGAACGACTAAGTAAGTAAGTAAGTATTTACCTCATTTAAATATGGAGCTTGGTGGATTTATTCAACAGTTTGTGAATTTGAAAATAGCGTTCACAATTGTCAGTGATTATTGTAAAAGGGTTTATATGTTTAGGAGCAGTCAGCAAAATGAAGTGTGGTAGGCAGGATAACAAAAAAACAGATTAATTAGAGAATTGGGTTTGGTGACTATTTGAGTAGAATTCTGCAATTTTATACTTTATTAATAATAACTTTTCCTAATTGTTTTATATAAATAATAACATTAATTATATGCAATAACTTTAGTGTGATTACACTGACAAACAACATTTTTCTTTCTTATATAAGAATAAGTGTTCTTAGGTCAGTTTCTTGCGCTGATTTCAAATCTGAAATCCGTTTATCTCTATCACGTCGGGTTCTTAAGATATTTGTGAATAAATATATTTTTGGGAAACCGTTATTTGCTCCGTTTCATTTTTACTATATAACTTATTAAAAATTAATAAAAAGCAACATAATTCTACTTTTTATACTGCTAAAAGATGCATGACATATGTTACGCGATTTTTCGAATAGTTACTGTATTTTGAAATAATTCTGAGCAAAATATGGCTTCTAGAAGTTGTAGAAATTCGGCTGATCTGTTCTGTTACGTGTGCGGATATTTTACCGATGGTGTTGACCAGAAAAATTTTACACCATTACTAAAGAAAGCATATGAACTTTATTTCGATTCGAAAGTTGATGATGCAAATAAATCTTGGAAGCCAAATGCAGTTTGTTCAATACATTGGCAGGTTGGTTACGAAAATCGCCGAAGCATAAGTCGATTCCTTTTGGAGTGCCAGTAATATGGCGTGAACATACAAATTGTTACTTACTTCTGCTTGACAAATATCCATGGTTTCACTTTTAAAACTAGAAAGTCTGTGGTTTATTCAAATATTGAATTGGTTTCGAAATCAGTGCCTCATGATCCAATCACGTGTCCGATCCAAGTACCACCAGAACAATATCCGTTGGACGTGAATGAACCATCAGAAAGTGATAGTTTACCTGCTTTAGAAACTAATTCTGACTCAGATTACATACCGGTGAATGATGGTGTTTACTTAATTAACCATTCAGAACTTTCAGATCTAATACGTGATCTCGCTCTTACCAAAGGACAAGCGGAATTACTCGCTTCGCGACTCAAAAATGGAATCTTTTAGCGCCCAATACTCCGATATCTAAATTTCGTCATAGACACAGAGAACTTGTTCAATACTTTGAGATGGATGATGACATTTGCTATTGCAAAGATGTAAACGGTCATGAGCACATAGTCAACGAATGGCGATTTTTCATCGATTCTTCCAAGACTAGTCTAAAAGCCGTGTTATTGCATAACAGAAATTTATTTTCATCAATTCCAGTCGCCTACTCTGTTCATATGAAAGAAACTTATGACAATATGGCTATACGTTTGGAAAAAATAAAGTACAATGACTACCAATGGCGGATTTGTGGAGACCTAAAGGTCATTGCAATTCTCACGGGCATGCAGACTGGGTATACTAAATTTTGTTGCTTCCGATGTGAATGGGACAGCCGCAACAGACAGGAACATTATGCAAGAAAGGTGTGGCCTATCCGGGAATCGTATGCAGCTCGGGCATAAAAATGTAATACACGAGCCATTAGTTAACAAAAAGACAGCTTCATTTTACCACTGTTACATATAAAGTTGGGGCTCATGAAGAGTTTTGTAAAAGCGTTAGATAAAACGAGCAAAGCTTTCACTTATCTTCGAGAAAAGTTTCCGCAAGTTAGCGATGCAAAGATAAAGGAAGATATCTTTGTAGGACCTCAGATTAGGAAAGTTATTGCAGACAAACAATTCGAGAACTTGTTACATGGTAGTGAACGTCGCGCATGGATGGCATTCAAATCGATCGTCGATAACTTTCTGGGAAATCACAAATCTGTCGACTATGTTGCATATTGTTAAGCAGTGCATAGATGCATACAGAATTATGGGCTGTAACATGTCCCTCAAAATCCATTTGCTCGATTCGCATCTTGACTTTTTCCCTGACAACCTTGGCAAAGTCAGCGATGAACATGGAGAACGATTCCATCAAGATATCGCCGTAACGGAGTCACGTTATCAAGGACGGTGGAGTGTGACCATGCTTGCCGATTATTGTTGGATGCTTCATCGCGATGTACCACATGCCATTCACCGACGAAAGTCGACTGCAAAGAAATTCAAGCCTACATAACTGTTATACTTCTTGTACGAATGATGTTGTAATACTGTATGCGTTGTTAAAAAACTTCAATTCCGTATTTCTAGAGATCCCGACCTGATAGAGAAAAACGGTTTGCAGATTTAAAAACAGCGCATTAAAATTGACCAGAAAAACATAGAAATGTTAGAGAAAGAAAAAAAAAGTTTTTTTTTGTTAGTCAGTGTTATTCTAATGGAATTCTGCACACACTATCAAACTTTCTGTATAATAACTTTAAAAGTCTTATATAAATATAATATAATATATAAAAAATAAAATTAATGATATACAGTAACTTTAGTGTTACTGTTATCTTTATTTAAGTAGCTTAAAAGTAAAATGAGAAAGTCCTGTCGAGTGAATTCAGAAAATCTTCACTATTGACTTGAATACAATGCAGAATTCTTTAATCAGTTAAAGCCGAGCTTAATAAATGCATGTTTGAAATTAGCTTTTTTTTTGTATTATAATTTGAGCACACGTAATAACATCTACCCATCCTGGATCGTGTGAAACGAGCTGATTACTTTCGGGCAGGACAGTATTGTTGACAGTGCTAGCCGAATACCCGGTATCAACATGATTTTCTTGTTTGCTCCCCATGTAGGAATCATAAACCTAACCCACTGGCCTCCTTGCAGGAAGTCTACACCAAAACAGTCATGTGTCTTGCACTGGTGGTTGCTTTAGTAATTTGTTTTACATGATAAGTTTGCCACCAGCCCCATGCAGTCTTAAATTAGTCACCTATTATGACATGCCTGATGGAGCAGTAGTACTGGTCTTTCTTTGTCTCCTCAGACCCCCCCCCCCCCCCCCCCCCCCCCCCCCCCCCCCCCCCCCCCCCCCCCCCCCCCCCCCCCCCCCGGGCTTGTATGTGGCCTGGTCAATCACCTGTCAGGAGTTATCTTGTTTAATTGAGAAGAACACATACACTTTAAACCTGCTGGTTTGTATTTGGTATCACGTAGGAAATAAGGAAGCATCATCTCATTACTTAATTTGTAAACCGTGAGATAAGTCTTTATGGTTACAGGTCATTTTTTTGCTGAATAGCAACTATCCAGCTGCGGTTTAAGCTCTAGAGCAAGCTGCAAATATGATTTATAACACCAACTCTGACTGCCACCAGGTAGTCATCCTCACAGATGCATAAGGGCGGTAAACTCCCGCATCTGAGAAATGAACTAAACAAGGTAGCTGCCAAAAAGAGAACCATACTTCAGTGGGTACCATCTCATTGTGGTGTACCCGGAAATGAAAAGGCAGATAAGCTTGCAAAAAAGGGAGGAGAATGCGAACAAGAAGATAATGAAATCACATACACTGAGAAAAAGAGAGCTATCCAGACTATCAGAAGAGAACAGAATCAACCCGACGACGACTACCACATTCTTGACCGGCAGGAACAGATAACCATTTTTCGCCTCAGGACGGCATAACAAACTGAATAAACACATGCGCAAGCTACGATTGTCTGCTTCACCACTGTGCACATGTGGATTAAATGAACAAACTGCTGAGCATGTTCTACAGGATTGTCCTCTGTATGACCAGTTAAGAAAGATATACTGGCCCAATGACTCAACACTAAACTCAAAGCTATATGGAGCTAAAGTGGAACTTCAAACAACAGTCGAATTCATCATGAGAGCTCGTCGGACGGTGTAAACATCAAAGATGCGATCATGTAGTGAAGTGAATCCGTATGACAACACGCTCAAATTCCCCGCTCAAAATGAACTAGCTATCGTATTTTTAAATCTATAAATAACTACAGTATTTGAAATTTTTCTGAGGGGCAAGTCAAATTTACCGCCAACAATTTATCTAGTGTATTGAATTTTTATAGGAAACAAGTAAAAGTTACCACCCACACCAAAAATTATCGCTGAGCATAGTACAAAATTTAAAAACCAATCAAATCGTTTCCATATTTTGTAGTGGTAGGAAAATTTTGGTTGACGCGAAATAAATGCCTATTTTGTGTTTTTGACCGAACGTAGATAATTTATTTCTTAATAACTAAAGATACTTAAAATGAAAGGGATATCTCAAATTATAGCGCTGATATTGCTTAACATATGAACATAAAGATTCCCTCATAAAAAATTTTTTATGGTAGTAGAAAATTTAATTTAGTAATATTTTCACATCAGGGTAAGACCCAATTTAATTACAAAAAAATTACCCACATTTGAATGCAAAGGAATAACTAAAGGAAAACTACATAGAACGATAGAGAATAATTGGCCGTTTAATTATCACTTTTGATAATTAAAATCGGTCCACAAATAACTATGATATAAAATAATAAAATTTGGTCAGATTAGACGAACACACTTAGAACCGCCCAAGTTTATAGTCTCAAAAATAGTTAACTTTTTGACTCGTCTTCTGATTGGTTGGGTGTAGTTTGATAAAAAGTAACAACTTCTTGTAAGTTCCGCCATTGAAAACCTAAGATTCCATGCCGAGCTGACGTGTACTAAAAGACTATTGACCCAATAGCCTTTTGCCGTATGAAACTGAGAAGAGCAATAATGCTCAGAACCCTTTTACTTAATGAACGGCTACGTCACTTAAGTCGTGTTGTGAGATTATGCTTGAGTAGCGTTGAGGTAGGGGGGAGAAGAGCAGGGGGATGAGGCGAATTGAGGGTGAGTTGAGTCCCTGCGAGGTATCGGCATCATTTATTAACGGTGTGCGTTGGGGTGGTGGGTTGGTGAGCTATACGGTTGGAGAGCTGATGAAGCTGTGACATACAAAGTTTGTTTTCCAGAGATAGACTGCAGCGGAAATCTACCAATAAAAGAGAAGCTAGTTCGAAAGTCTGCGCAGACCAATGATGTTACTCTGCTTAAGTCACCATAGAGCGCTGGTACAACACAACGGCGATAAAATAGTGTGTAGGATCTGTCACAGGACATTAGTTCCGGCGTTGTGTAGTACAACAGGGTGAGTATAAGATGTGGTTTCATTAGAGCTCAGAATTGGCACAAAATTTCTGTTGCGGAGCGTTAGTGATAGGAGTGGGGGTACTGTGTTCTATTAACATAACAAGACTGTTAGTTATATGCGACTCTCAGGATAAGGGACACATATGAGCTTGCTTCTAACAAACTCATCTTGAGAGAACGAGAGTATTGGGACATGGGCCATGCATATTGATTGGGATTCTGGTATTGAGGTTGGCGATAGCTATTGTAGTAGGGTTGTTGGTAGTGACACGAGGCTGTGCAGCATTGGATCTTGGGTATATGCCGTCTCGGGCTGGTATTGTTGGGTGAGATAGGCGCGTTCGGGGGATGGGGTTCGGGGGGCCATCCGGTAGCCCCCCCCCCCCCCCCATATCTACGTTGGACATTACATCACGTAGAATGAATTCTTGGTAGTCGAGGGTTTTGATCGTTGAGTGCAGTAGTGGGGTAAGGTAGGCAGGAGGTGTTATTGCGCGCGGGGTGGGTGGGTGTGCGCATGATTGGTTAGGAGACGATCAAAGTGGAGTGACACTCTTGGAGGACGTAGGTGCGAGGGTGTGATGTTTGAGTGGGGTGTGGTTTTTGGATTAGGTAGTGGTTGGTGATAGTGTGGGGGTGAGTGTTGTTTTTGACAGGAACACAGGGCTCTAGGAGACACTCGACGGATGGGGATGGAGGTTCGCGGGGCACAGGCGTGGTGGACGGAGATTGGCGAACTCAGGAGGGGAGTGGAGGATTTTGGGGCGGGGGGTTCGCGATTGGGGGGCGTGGACACAGTAAGAATGGGAGGGGGTCTAGTGGATGGGGTGGTGGTAATATCTAGATGGGGGTGAGAGGTATTAGTAGGTTGAGGGCGGGGGTCGGAAGGTATCAGTTGTGTTGAACGGGAGCTGATTATTGGTATTCAGGGTGATAGGCAGTGAAGTCTGCAAGAGCAGGTTGTATGCGTATCTGGTCAGTGTGCGTTCAGGGGGAATGAAAAGCGGAACAGGGTAGCACGGGGATGAGGAAGTCGGTGGGAGATGTAAGCAAAAATTGTGAAAAGTGGTAAAAGCGATTATCTTAGATAAGAGCGCGAATTGAGCGAAGCTGAAATCATGACACCATATAGACCGGAGATTGGGGATTCGAAGTGGGATGAGATCCAGGGAGCGTATTATTGACCGCTACTATCTTATCATGGCTCGCAGATGGAATGTAGATTACAACTCGAGGAATAGAGACTCAGAAGGAAAGGGGGGAAACTGGAAGACTCAGATAGGAACAATAGGTAGTTGCGGGAGCTACGTGGGAAGAGCATGATACTGACGGTCGTATGAAGAGACAAGACCCCCAGAAGGAGGACAGAGATGAATAGGAGAAAAGGTCAAGATACAAGGGTTACAACGTATGGAAAATATCTGGGACGTGATAGTATAGGGTTGAGGGTTTGGGGATCGTGGAATGGGGGGGGTTAGAGTCTTTGCAACACATGGGTGAAATATTGGTAATCCTGTCCTCGGGAAGGTATCTCAGCGCTGTGTGTGGGTGGGGGGCGGGTGGGTCTGATGTATTGGACCTGATCTGCTGTGGCAGGTTTGAAGAATGTTCCTTTTGAAGGGAATAGAGTGGGCTGGGGGGGTGCACTGTTTGTAATTGGAAACAGAAATGGTTAAAGTATCGGGAGGAGTGTGTCGGGTGACAAAAAGCAGTTCCTTATCGAGTAATATAGTGTAGATGTGCATAGCACTGGGCGTTGACAGTGGATAACAATGATTGCAAAGGGAAGATGAGGGTGATTGGGTCAATGAGGATTTCCCTAAAAGACATCAAATAGGCGTGAGAAGGGAGGTTCATATATGGGGGGCGTAAATAACCTAAGTGGCTGCTGGGTCTTGCCCTATTGACTTCTTGAATCTCTCGCGAACAGGACGGAAGGGAGAGCCATGAGAAAGGGCGGGGGTAGAGTTGATAGTTGGTCGCCAGTAGGCCCTCAAGAAGATAGCAGTAGGTCTAAAAATTCGAAGGAGATGCGTTTTCCACTAGGGAGGGTTGAGATGGTTGAACACTAGTAGGTGACCATGAGGCTTAGTATTTCTATGCCTTGTCTTGAAGGCGTACCAGTAAAACTTGGTGGTCTGAGGTGATGTGTTCTAGAGGGAATGGTTGGGACGCCAGATTTTGAGTTTGCATCATTATATGGGGTGTGGTATATCATATAGCTTGACCCAAGAAGGAGAACTTCCTCTATCAACCCCCCCCCCCTTTTTATAGAACGGGGCGATGTTCTATGGTTAAACTTCATGGGGTGTGCCTCTAGGTGGGTGTGGATCGTTATTGTGTCTTTTATTGCTAAGTTAGTTTTACACCGATATTAATAGATGTGAAAGCTCGGGGTAGCCTAGACAAGTAGGGAAAGATCAAAACCATGTTGAAAGAGGGGACAAATTCACGAAGTCCGTGGAGGCGGTAAGACTTAGACCTCCCAGTCGGGGGAAGGTTATGTAACCTCAGGAAAAAGTGAAAAAGAGTACTGCTTCTGCGACATGTGAAAATAAAAGTTAATGTGAATGGGATCAGGAAGACGTAAGGGGTCTGGGGGATTTAGGTTGGATGGACTGGAAGAGTTAGATAAAGTACGGTTAGGTGACTAGCAGAATCGCATGCATCATCTAAAGCTAGGACTAGTTATGAGAAGTGATGGGTTGAGTATGACGAATATGACAACATGCTGATGTTCTTTAAGTGAAAAGTACTATCTATGATTTATGTAGCGTGTTAAGTTAGCTGACAGGAATGGTTAGATAGGAGGAATGATTACCAGATGAGGATTGGTTGGGTGAATTGGATTCCGGGTGGGATGCAATGAGAGCGCCGATAGGACAGCAACTGTATCTGTTAGGGTGTGAATAGAGTGTGCGAGATAGGTACTGTTTGGAGGCGGGCACTTTGGTTTACTGAGTTCTCTGGGGGTTGTGGAGGGTGAGGTTGTGTCTTGAGTGTTTCTGAAGTTTTATAATTTCCTTAAAAGTCTTCCTTTGTGACGTGTGCGAGGGGGTATGGTTGCTGCAGGGGTTTGATTTGGACGTTAGATGTCTAGGATGGTGTTAGATGTGGGGTGGTATGTCGCGAATGAGCGAGTCTATTTATATACGCAGTGGTTACTGCGTTTGATGCATGGGCACCCTGTGGTGAGCGGGGAGGCGGTAATGCCTAGATAGGGGGATGCAGCGGAGTGAGATTGTAGGCAGTTGTTAGCTTATAATAGATTTCAAGGTCGAGCGGAAATTGCGAGAAAACTGGGCTACAGTTGCAATGGTGCAAGGGGCCTTGTGTAGGTAGATGCTAGCGTAGGGGTCACGTGATGCTTGTGTGATTGTAGCTATAGTGTGATTATTGGAGCCGTGTTTGCGAATTGCACATTTAGTTAGTTTGCTAATTCAGTCTTTGCGTAATTGGTGTGACAGTGGAGCTTACTCATTATGGTTTAGGGATGAGGTCACCGTTTGTTGAAAGGGGGCTATATTGTTTTTAACGTTTAACAAATTATGGTAAATTGATAGAGTGGGACGAAAGGGCGATCGTGGATGGGAGTGGATAGCTGTTCACTTGCTTTGGGCCTACATTCGAGTTCAAGGGTTTGATGAGTATTGGGGTAGGCGAGAGAAAGGGTGGAATTTTAGAAGGCTCCGACAAGTTACTTATGGAGTTGAAGTTGAACACGGAAAATGAATGGGAGAAGAAGGTCAAAGTATGGAAAGTGTTTTTATGAGTAATTTGGGGATAAAGTAACAGGCTGTGAATGCGGGAGAAGATTCGGAGTTGCGAGAAGACGGGTAGATGTACAAAGATGTGGTACAAAGTGGGGTAATAGTACAGGCAGGATGTGGGAGGGGATAGATCATGTTTAGGTGGTATTGGGGAGATGCCGAGGGGAATGGTTCTGGACGGTTGGACCCACCTTTGATTGCAGTAGGTGATTGAATTTAACTAGAATATGAATGATTTGGTTGAGGGGGTGATATGGGTATTGTTGGATGACGTTATTAGAGATTTGTAGCGGAGTGATAATGGCAATATTTAAGAGCTTGATGGGGGATACAAGTGTTTTACTGGGATGTAAAGGAAATGGGACTGCAGGGGGGGATGTGCGTTGGGGTGGAGGTGGTTGTGTGAGTTCACTTTGCATCCTTATGAGAGTTGGAGGGGGTTACTGAGGGAGGCGTAGGGGTGTGCTAGCCGCGGTTCTAGATGAATGGTTGGAGGTGGGTGAATGGACGACGATTGGGAGCACACACGTGGCGTCTGACTTATCGGGGGATAGAGCAGAGCGGGTCTTGGGCAGAGATAGAGGATTAACATTAACACTGACAGAGATGGGCGTGGGTAAGAGTAGGAGGATACTAGAAGGTAGTGGGGGGTATGTAAACTGGACTGTACGGTTAGTGCGATCGCAGAGCGCACACATTGACGTAGGTGTATACGATGTTACAGTAGGCGATAGGTGTGGGACGTGATGGGGGGAGAGTAGTCTCTTGAGGATTTATCGGCTGTCACAATGTAATGGGGTGTGATGGTAAGAGGTCTGTCAATGGGGATTAGGGGGGGTGGGTGAGAGCGATGTAATGGTAAGAGGTGGGGGCTTGAGGGGAATGGTCATGGTAATTCAAGGACTGGTGGGTGCAAAGGGTCTTGTACGTGGGGCAGGGTTTATGGGTGGAGGTGCGAGGGTGCATGAAGGTGGGAAGCTATGGTGGGTGAGTGGGCCCGGTGTATATGAGAGGATTCCAGTGGGTGGGGTGATGTTAATGGGAACGTTGAGGGGGGGTGAGTGAAAGCGATGGAATCGTGATTTGGGAGGATTATCAGTCTGGAGGGGATGTACAATCGAGTGAGTTGATTGGATGTAGGTCCGAGTGGGCTGGTAAACATGACAATGAGTTAGGATGCATGGGTGAGGGGGTGTCACATGGCGGGTGGTATGTAGGCGCGGTGGGGCGGGACTGTAATGGCGGGGCACGCGTGGGGTGAGTGGAGTATCAATGGGTAGAATGCGTGGGGTGTGTGGGGGAAGTAGCTGGGCAGTACAGGTTACACAGTGAGGGGCTACTGTTTGGAATGGGATGGATGCGTGGGGTGAAGTGTGTAGTTGTAATGGGACCGTATGGTGGAGTGTGGGGATGTAATGGGGTGCGATGGTGGCGGTGAGCGGGACTGTGATGGGAGGATGGTGGTGTTTTCCAGGGGATGTAATGGATGAGGGTGCGGGAGGCTGAGCATATATGCTAGGATTGGAGAGTATGGTGGGTGAGGGGTAGCTGTAATGCGGCCATGATGGTGTTGCTTGATGGGGATGTGTAAATGGGTATGTATGTGTGGGGGATGCATTTAGGCTGGAATGTAATTGGGTTGGTTGGGGGTTAAATTATGGTGATGGTTTAATTTAATTGATGGATTGTTGAGTTGCAGGTTGGGTACTGTAAGGGGGGGAGGGTTTGGGGGGTTGGGGGGGTTTTGTCATGGGTATGGTAGGTGGGTGATGGGGACATGGTTAATGGAGCGGATGGTGATGAAGATTTTGCTATGTAAGGGGGTAGACGAGTGTGGATAAGTAATAGTTTTTTGGGTAAGGGGGTGTAGTTTAAGGTTTGTAATTTTGGGTTGTGGGTGTAGGTAGTGGGGAGTATGTTCGTTTGTAATGGTTTTTTGAGTTGTTGTTTGTGTGTGTTGTTTGTAAAAAAACAGATAGGTGTTTTAGATTTGGTGTAGTTGTTATGTTTCACTTTACTTATATGTGTATCTTGTCAATTCCATTTCTGTCCTAACACATTAGGTCATTACTTGTAGTGTTATTCTGGATGCTTTAGGTGCCATGTTCTGTTATTTAGTGGGTTGTAGGTGTGCGATTTCGTTTTGAATTGTATGTGGTTTGAGATTTTGAAAAGTTTGGGGGAGATGTAATGGGGGGTGTGGAGGTGTTTTGGTGGTTTTTTGGACCTAGGGTTTTGAAATTGGGGTTTGGGTTTATTTTATGGTTATAGGTTTTTTATCTATTGGTTTGAGTAAGGTAATGGAGGGTTATTTGGGTAGGGTATGGTTTTAGGGAGGTTTTATTTGGGTTTTGTAAGGAGTGGGGAAGGGATGATTGGGTTTATGTGGGGATGGGGGGATGGATTTGGTGTAGGATTATGGGTGGGAGTTTGGGATGTTTGGAGGTGTGTTTTAGGGGGTTATTATTGGTGTAAGTGATAAAATGATGGTAATTAGATGGTTTTGTATGTGTTTGTAAGGTAGGTGGATATGGTATGTTGTAAGGGGGATGTAGGGGGGGGTGGGAGGAGGGTGAGTGGGGAAGGTATGGTGTTTTGTGGAAGGAAATGGTGGAATTAATGATTGTGAGTGGAGGGGGAATCATGAAAAATGAATTGCCACATAAACCACTACTACAAGTGCATGTGAATGCTTGGTGCAAGCTTCCTTGCAAGGAGACCGGCTACAATGGTAACTCCATACCTTGTACGAGATGCCTATTCTTTGATAAGAAACACCTTCCTCTCTCCTCCCCCAAGAATTACATGGAGTAGAGTGTTTATACTTTTGAATAAATTCCATGTCAGGCTACATTTTCATAGTTGCCCATTCTTGTATTCTTACCTCACATTTCTGTACATTTAGTTTGTCTCATTCTTCTTACATCTCTGTCTCTTTCATTGTTCTATACTGTATTTTGTTTTAAGTGGGTTAGCACTTTCATACTATAGCATTGTACATGCATTCAGGCATATCTGGAGTTATCCTTATATGACCACCAGCTATGCACAGTGCTACAAAATACATATGTGGAAGTGAACCTCTGTCTCAGAGGCTAATTACACCCTCTTTGACTCTTGAAATTACCCACACACTTACAGGGATTCCCCCTATGGTGAAACTTATTGAGAACGCAGCATTGCACACTAAGCTTGGAGAAGCCACCTGAGCCCCAGACATGATGCCTTGGCTTTGAATGGTTGACTGCATGCAGAAGGATCTCACTATGGACCCATTGATAGGTAGGGGGAGCTGAGAAGTGGCTCTGTGTGGTATGTGACAATTCCTTGGGAGAGCCCAGAACCAGAGCACAGTATATTAGCTCTGCATAGTTGGAGAGCCCCCTTGGATGGTGGGGAATGCACAGTATGCCTCAAACTTCTTATTCCTAGCTTGGGATATGATGTGATGATCCTTTAAATGCAAGCCAAGCTTGAGATCATGACTTAACTCAGCACAGAAATCACTTTTTGTACTTCTGATTTCTCCAAACACATTTTATATAGATATCAGCATCCATATTTTCAATCTAAACCTGCATTTATAAGATCCGTGAAAGATTAAACACTGATATAGCCAAATGTTTTGGGTGATGCTGACCATATACTGATTTATTGACTAAATGTTTGGCTAATCTTTTGCAAATGAATTGTTAGTTAATTTGACTACTTTCACCATGCTCTTGCATGCATTAGTAGATGTAACTCTGCCTATATGTTAATTACAGAGTGTCCATCACACTATTATGGGGCTGGCTGTGAAACACCCTGCAGCACCAACTGCTCAAATCAAGCGTGTGATAATGTCAATGGTAGTTGTTACAGCTGTATTCCTGGAACTATTGGGTTGTTTTGTGATAAAGGTAAAGTGTGCTAAACCAAAACATGTTTGGTATCAAATGGTACAAATTAAAACATGTTTGGTATCAAATGGTACAAATTCAACTTTTCAGCAGTCTACAGGTAGCCCTCAGTGTACACCGGGGATACGTAGCCTGAACAAACTGGTGCAATTGGAATCTGCGTAGATTGAAACTATTTTATAATGTAAGTCAATGGGAAGTCAATGATTTACATTCCAGGCATCCAACAATGGACAAGTAATATAATGCTTTTATATTAAAGCTCAGAAATAAAGTACTTTTAATAAAACTAAGTAAAGTCAATAACAAAAATGGTGTAATATTACTTGATGAGAAAGACATATCAAACAGATGGGCAGAATACGTAAAAGAACTATTCGAGGACAACAGAGGTAAAAAACCATCACCAGATTCTAATGAAGGCCCACACATTCTCAGATCAGAAGTAGAGAATGCCATTCATATGATACAAAAAGGAAGATCAACAGGCATGGATAACATAAACATTGAAATGATAGAAGCTCTGGAGAGCTTTGGTATAGATACAATCACAGAAATATGCAATGATATATACAATACAGGATATTTACCACACGACATGAAGACATCAGTTTTTATAACATTGCCCAAAAAACCAAATGCAACAGAATGTTCAGACTTCAGAACAATCAGCCTGATGAGTCATGCAATTAAGATACTGCTCAAAATCATACAGGAAAGAATAAAAAGTAAAGTAGACAGCGAAATCCAAGAAGAACAGTTTGGTTTTAGACGGAACAGTGGAACAAGAGAGGCAATATTTTGCCTAAGAAGATTAGCAGAAAAAATATACAGAGGTCCAAAAAAGTATGTATATGTGCTTCATTGACTATAAGAAGGCTTTTGACAGAATCCATCATGAGAAAATAATTGAATGCCTCAAAGACATAGGTATTGATGGAAAAGATATAAGAATACTCAGTAACCTTTATTGGGAGCAAACTGCCACAGTAAGATCGGGAAGAAATTATTCACCATACATAGACATAAAAAGAGGTGTCAGACAAGGTTGTGTGCTGTCCCCCTGCCTATTTAATTTATACACCGAAAAAATTTTCAAACAGATACAGGAAATACCAGGACTGAACATCAGTGGAAGATCAATAAACAACCTTAGATATGCAGATGATACCGTGTTGTTAGCTGAAAGCGAACAGGAGTTACAAGAACTAGTGAAGCAAGTGAACAGTATAAGTCATGAATATGGACTCGACATTAATATTGAGAAAACTAAAACTATGATAATTAGCAAAACAGATGATAAACCCACATTAAAGATAAGCGTAAATGGGAAAATCCTGGAACAAGTCAAGAGCTACGTATATCTTGGTCATATAATAACAGAAGATGGCAGATGTGAAACAGAAATCAAGAAGAGAATAGGAATGGCCATGGCTACATTCAACAACATGAAACATATACTGACATCCAAACAGTTATCTCATAAATTAAAACTGAGAATCATAAAGTGTTATATATATTCTGCATTTCTGTATGGTGCAGAAACATGGACGATGAATAAGCATTTGGAAGAAAGAATTGAGGCTCTTGAAATGTGGATATATAGAAGAATGGGGCGTATCTCATGGAAAGAGATGAAAACAAATAAGGAGGTCCTAGAAAATCTAGGTATGAAAAGAGAACTAATAAGAGAGGTCAAAGTTCGGCAGCTAAAATACTTTGGCCACATAAAAAGGCATAACACCTTGCAGAAGACCATAACAGAAGGGAGAGTTGAAGGTAAACGTGCAAGGGGAAGACAGCGCTATAAGTGGGAAGATAACATCAAGAGATGGACGGGAAAGAGTCTATCAGAGTGTACCACCAAGACAAGAGACAGAAGACGTTGGAGATCCATTACAGCCAACCTCCGTTGTGGAGATGGCAACTGATGATGATGAAAGTCAATAAAGTAAGTAAATTGAATTAAAAAATAGTTTGTACACTTACAACCAACAATGACATAATTCATTCATTCATAACCCTCCACTCCCAAAGAACATGATACGAGAATAGGATTTTGGAATGTCAGGACAATGAATGAAACGGGTAAGCTAAAACAGGTCACGGCAGAAATGAGAAACTATAGGTTACACATTCTAGGGATAAGCGAGAGCAGATGGACAGGGGCAGGAAAAGTTAAAACAGCAACAGGAGAAACAGTACTTTACTCTGGAAGAGAGGATGGACAGCACAATGAAGGTGTAGCCATTATTCTACAGAAAGGAATAGAAAGGACATTACTGGAATGGAAACCCATCAACAACAGACTGATAAGATTAAGATTGAGAGGTAGATTCACCAATACTACAATAATACAATGCTACGCACCAACGAATGACAGCGATGAAGAGGTCAAGGATGAATTCTGTCAACAACTGCAGAAAGAAATGGAAGACACACCTAGATATGATCTTATTATAGTAATGGGAGACCTCAATGCGAAAGCTGATACACACAATACATATAATGAAAGAATAATGGGGAAATGCGGCAGCGGAACAGCAAACGAAAATGGGGATAAATTAATAGGTTTCTGTAGTATTAACAACCTGGTCATTGGAGGAACACTTTTCCCACATAAAGAAATTCACAAATTAACATGGGAATCACCAAATGGTCGGGACAGAAACCAGATAGACCACATCATGATTAACGGTAGATGGAGACATGCATTACAAGATGTGAAGGTAAGAAGAGGTGCAGATGTGGGAAGTGATCACCATTTAGTAGTAGCAAAACTGAAAGTGAAACTAAGAAGGGCTGGACCAACTGTAACTACACAGAAAAGGTTTGACATCAGCAAATTGAAGGACCCCCTAACAAGAAAAGCTTTTGCGGCTGACATAAAGAAACGATATCAATTTGCCAAAAGTCAGGAAAAGACATTGACTGATGATATAGACCAGAAATTCAACACCATTTCAACAATATATAAGGAAAGCAGCAAATCATGCTTGGGATTCCAGGAAAGGAAGAAGCAAGACTGGATAACACCAGAAACATTAAACACCATAACACTGAGAAAGGAAATGAAAAGAAAGAAAACAGAAGTGAAGTCCCCCAGGTTGAAGCAACTATATAGCGAACAGTACAGTCAGCTGGACAGGGAAGTTAAATGCCAAACCCGAGCCAACTAAAGGAATTTCCTAGACGATCTTGCAAGACAGGCAGAAGAGGCAGCACTGAGATATGAACAAAGCACAGAATACAAAATAACTAAATTCATCAGCGGAAAACGAGGTGCAAACAATATTACATTAGTAAGAGATAAGCAAGGAAATCTCATCATGACAGCAGAGGGACAGGAAATAAGATGGGCAGAGCACTTCAGAGAAACTCTGAACAAGGAACCACCAGAGACACAATTGAATGTTCCTGAGGCTGAAAACGATCTAGATGTAAATACAGACATTCCACAAAAAGAAGAAATCATCACAGCAATCAAAGGGTTAAAGAACGGAAACGCTCCTGGCCATGATAACTTAAATGCAGAGCTATTTAAGACAGACCTTGAATGAGCTAGCAGCAGAACTATTAGAACCACTATTTGCACAAGTCTGGAAAACGGGGACAACACCATCAGAGTGGAACAAAGGAATAATTGTCAAATTGCCCAAGAAGGGAGATCTTGCAGACTGCAATAATTGGAGAGGAATCACTCTTCTCTCAGTTCCCAGCAAAATACTAGGCAGGATAATTATACAGAGAATTTCAAAAGCAATAGACCACAAACTGAGGAAAGAACAAGCAGGATTTAGAAAGAACAGAAGATGTGTAGATCATATATTCACTCTCAGGAACATTATAGAGCAGTGCTCAGAATGGCAAAGACAGCTGTACATTAATTTTGTTGATTTTGAAAAGGCTTTTGACAGCATACATAGGGACAGTTTATGGAAAATACTGAGGGCTTATGGAATTCCAAGCTGCATAGTGTCAATCATAAAAAGCCTCTATGCCAACTTTACGTGTAGTGTTGGGCAGAGCAACCTAACCTTTGAGGTGAAGACAGGAGTACGATAGGGATGCCCCTTATCAACCACTCTATTTTTAACAGTCATAGATTGGGTGATGCGCCAGACAACAGAGGGCAGTAAAAGAGGAATAAGATGGACTACATTTTCTACATTGGAAGATCTGGAATATGCAGATGACATTGCACTTCTAGCACATTCACATCAACACATCCAGGAAAAAACGAATAGACTTAATAAGTTTAGCCAGCAGGTAGGCTTGAACATCAATTTAAAGAAGTCAGAGGTCATGACACTCAATGTGAGCAACCCTGAGCCCATATCAGTAAGGAATCAGCAACTGGTACAGACAGACACCTTCACATACCTAGGATGCATAGTAACACCAGACGGCGGGGCAGGCAGAGACATCAACATCAGAATGAATAAGGCAAGAACAGCCTTTTTTAGCCCAAACAACATCTGGAAGTCCTCTCAATACAGCACAAGCACAAAATTAAGATTATATCAGAGCTGTGTGCTTTCTGTGCTTCTCTATGGTGCGGAATGCTGGAGAGTTACAGAGAAGGAAATGTCGAAATTGTCCTCTTTTCACACAACATGCCTAAGAAAAATTCACCGAATCTTTTGGCCGAATACCATCACCAACCAAGATCTGCTTACTCTGAGCAAGCAAGAGGACATGCACACCAACATAGCTGGCAGACGCTGGAGCTGGGTTGGCCATGTCTACAGCTATGCTTTGGACCCCTGAAGGAAAACAAAAGAGAGGCCGACCAAAAACAATCTGGCGGAGGACTGTGGAGGCTGAGATGCAAAGAATGAACCAGAGTTGGGGCACTGTACGAAGGATGGCCGCCAACCGAGCAAAATGGAATCAATTTGTTGTTGCCCTACAAGACGCCACTAGGCGTAATGGCCACTGACTGCTTTGACGGTCGGCGGCTAAGGATCAAAGAAGAAGAAGACTAATTCAAAATATATTTTATATAGACTTGAAATCACTTTTTGTACTTCTGATTTCTCCAAACACATTTTATATAGATATCAGCATCCATATTTTCAATCTAAACCTGCATTTATAAGATCCGTGAAAAATTAAACACTGATATAGCCAAATGTTTTGGGTGATGCTGACCATATACAGATTTATTGACTAAATGTTTGGCTAATCTTTTGCAAATGAATTGTTAGTTATTTTGACTACTTTCACCATGCTCTTGCATGCATTAGTAGATGTAACTCTGCCTATATGTTAATTACAGAGTGTCCATCACACTATTATGGGGCTGGCTGTGAAACACCCTGCAGCACCAACTGCTCAAATCAAGCGTGTGATAATGTCAATGGTAGTTGTTACAGCTGTATTCCTGGAACTATTGGGTTGTTTTGTGATAAAGGTAAAGTGTGCTAAACCAAAACATGTTTGGTATCAAATGGTACAAATTAAAACATGTATGGTATCAAAAGGTACAAATTCAACTTTTCAGCAGTCTACAGGTAGCCCTCAGTGTACGCCGGGGATACGTAGCCTGGACAAACTGGTGCAATTGGAATCTGCATAAATTGAAACCATTTTATAATGTAAGTCAATGGGAAGTCAATGATTTACATTCCAGGCATCCAACAATGGACAAGTAATATAATGCTTTTATATGTAAAGCTCAGAAATAAAGTACTTTTAATAAAACTAAATTGTTAACCAGTTTATTTTCTTTAACATTTTTCTTGTGGCACAGGAAGACAAAGTTAATATATATGCTGATAATAACGATCAGCTTAGGTCGGGCTTACGGATGGCCGACCGGTGTGTGAGTGAGTGACTGTCAACATACGCGAATGCAAAGGGTTCTGGCATACCAACACAGACTGGAACCACAGTAAACGTAAGAGTCAGGAAATGTTGAAACGACTATTAACGTTATACACAGTTTATTACCGACACAGTGACATAGACATCATGGCATGAATAGTTCACAGCATAAACATACAGCATCGGGTGAGTAAATCCAAATATCCGTTAACCGGGACCGCATACATCACGGTTCATAATAACATAACTTGAGCTGACCTACTCCAAGGTTTTGAATACTCAGTTCTATACATAAACAAGCCAGCATAGTAAATCCAAGGCTTTGAACACAAATGCAGTACAACAATAAGCCCGTGCAATCCAAGGCTTTGTATGACAAATACACAGGGAGAAAAACATTCCTGTAAATCTCTCTATCTTCACTTCGATAATATATATATATATATATATATATATATATATATATATATATATATATATATATATATATATATATATATATATATATATATATATATATATATATATATAGATACTCTGCACTTTATCAAATATTCTCCTTTACAAAAAGAACACACTAGCGAGATGGGACAACGACCATCCCGAAGCTCTCCCAGGAACGCACTGTCACGAGATTACTGCATCCCAGAACAGCTCAGTAAAAATCACTCATACGCGGACTAACCATGTGAGACTATCACTCAGCTCAACCCGTCTCTCCCCAAACTAACACTAAGAATATTCGACAACTTTCTTTATCTTATTTTTTTATAAAAACAAACTAGCAACCACACAGTTGAGCTGTGTTCAAAAATTATCGAGCAATAAGCCCCCAACTCAAAAAATCATCTCATCACTAAAGCGTGCTAACTAACGTGTGTACAAAAATCCGACCCATACATATAAATCTTTAACACCTAACTCCCATTAATAAAACATGACTTAACATAAGTAAAGTCAATAAAGTAAGTAAATTGAATTAAAAAATAGTTTGTACACTTACAAACAACAATGACATAATTCATTCATTCATAACCCTCCATTCCCAAAGGAGCATAGGCCTTCAACAAACACATGCCAAGTCCTCCTGTCACGTGCCATCATCTCAAGTTCTTTCCACGTTCTCCTCATTATTTTCACCTCTGTTTCCAGCTTTCTTCTCCATGTGCTTCTTGGTCTACCTCTGCCTCTCTTGCCCTGGGGGTTCCAGAACAAGGACTGCCTTGTAATGCTATCAACAGGTTTCCTCAGTGTGTGTCCTATCCATCGCCATCGTCTTCTTCTCATCTCTTGTTCCACTGGCACTTGTCTAGTTCTTGTCATCAGTTCCACGTTGGTAACCTTGTCATACCATTTTGATCCCTCTTTTCTACGCAAGCACCCATTTATGAAAGTCTGTAGCGTTTTGGTTGTTGTCTTTGTTGTTCTCCATGTCTCAGAGCCATACAATAGGACTGACTTCACATTTGAGTTGAAGATTCTTATTTTCGTATTGGATCTGATTTCTCTTGATCTCCATGTTTCCCAATGCAATGAAAGCTCCCCTTGCCCTTTGTATTCTTATTTTAATATCACTGTCTGTCCCTCCAACTTTGTCTATATTGCTGCCAAGATATGTGTATGATTCTACATCTTGTATTGGTGCTTCTTCATGTTCAACCCTGTTTTCATTACCTGCATTTATTCTCATTATCTTTGTCTTTTCTCTGTGTATTTTCAGACCCAATTGCTGTGACCTCTCATCGAGTGTTTTCATTTTGTCCTGCATCTGATTACGGTTATGGGACAGAAGAGCCAAGTCATCAGCAAAATCCAGATCATCCAACTGCTTAGTCAGAGTTCCATTTCTGTTGTGTGTTGTTGATGTTCTTATAACCCAGTCTATTGCTAATAAGAAAAGAAATGGAGACAAGAGGCATCCCTGTCGCACTCCTGTTCTTATCCCAAATGGTTCTGTAAGCTGTCCTTCATGAAGAACTCTGCATGTCATGTCTTCATATGTTTTCTTTATTAAATTAATGATCTTAAGGGAACTCCATAATGCCTCATCAATTTCCAAAGTGATTCTCTGTCTACACTGTCAAATGCCTTTTCGTAGTCCACAAATCTGATGTATAATGGTGGATTCCATTCCAGACTTTGTTCAACTATTATTCTCAAAGTGGCTATCTGGTCTGTACAGGATCTGTTTTGTTGAAAACCTGCTTGTTCATCTCTCAGTTTCTTGTCTATGGACTCTTTTAATCTCTCAAGGATAATCCTATTTAATACTTTTCCTGGCACTGATAGTAACATTATTCCTCTATAATTTGTGCACTCTTGTAAATTTCCTTTCTTAGGCAACTTAACCAGATATCCTTCCTTCCATTCTGCTGGTATCTCTTCGTTTTCCCAGACTTTACCAAGTAATTTATATAACATCTCTGTAGCCGTGTCGATATCTGCTTTGATGGCCTCTGCTGGAATGCCATCTGGTCCTGACGCTTTTCCATCTCTTAGAAGCTTTATGGCTTTCTTTATTTCTTCCTTCGTTGGTCTTTCACCATTAATTTATAGCTCTTCTTGGGCCGAAGGGCGAGAGCCCAAGTGCCGCTGGATCAATAACAACAACAACAACAACATAGCTCTTCTTCTGCTGGCTGGATGTCCGGGGGGGTTTTGTGGAGCTGGTCTATTGAGAAGGTCCTCAAAATATTCTGTCCACCTCTTCATTTGCTCTTGTATATTGCTGAGCAGTTTTCCATTCTTGTCTTTTATGAGGCAACTTGTTTGCTTGTATTTCCCTGTCAGCTTCTTTGTGCTGTTATACAGTTCTCTCATATTACCTTTGGCTGCAGCATCTTCTGCCTCTCTTGCCAACTCCTCAGTATACTTCCTCTTGTCTCTTTTGATAATTCTTTTAACTTCTTTGTTTGCTTCTGTGTACACTTCTTGAGCCTTGGCTTTGGAACTTCTGGTTTTGCTTGTGTTTAAATCTGCTTTCTTGTTTTTTCTGTCTTTTATCTTATTGATGGTTTCTGTTGTTATCCATGCTTTTTGTTGTCATTCCATTTTCCCCAGTATTTCTTCACATGTCTCACTCCATACCATTTTGATTTGCTGCCAACAGTCTTCTGTATTCTCTACGTCTTCCAGCTGTTGGAGCACTTGGAATTTGTTCGATATTGTGACCGCAAATTTGTATCTTGTTTCTTGATTTCTTAGATGTCCTACATTAAATTGTTGTCTATAATTTTGCTTTGTTGCATATCTCTTGAGTTTCATTTTTACTTTGGCTATCAGAAGGTGGTGATCTGATGTCACATCTGCTCCTCTATATACCTTTACATCCTGCAATGATGATCTAAACTTCTTGTTTATGCATATATGATCAATCTGATTTTCTGTTCTATGGTCTGGTGATATCCATGTTGCCTTGTGTATTCTCTTATGTGGAAACATGCTTCCTCCTATAGCCAGTTGATTTGAAGCACAGAAGTTTGAGAATAGTTCCCCATTTTCATTCATTATTCCTAGCCCCTGTTTTCCCATGACTTCTTCAAAGCCGGTGTTGACTGTACCAATCTTTGCATTCATGTCACCCATCAAAATTGTGATGTCTCTTCTTTTTTGCCTAGAAAAATCACAAAACAGCCAATAAAAGCTGGGGTTGATTGCCACGTCCTGTAAAGGATAAGCAACTAACTCTTCTTTTTACTTTTTCCATAATTTCCTGTAGTCTAGTATAAAATGCTTCTTTCACAGACTCTTCTTTGTCATTAGTTGGTGCATAACATTGGATGACATTTACATTTATTTTCTTTTTAGCTGTTTTAAAAGTAGCTGTTATTATTCTGGGTCCAACGGCTTCCCATTCAATGAGTGCTTTCTGTGCTTCTTTAGATAACATAAGAGCTACCCCTTCACTGTGGTGTGAACTTTCGTCTTCATGTCCTGAGGACAGCACCAATTCACCTGTGATGAGTTTCTTCCTGTCTACCCCCTTCCACTTTGTTTCACACAGTCCCAGAACCTTGATTTTATATTCCCTCATTTCCGCTGCTACTTGTGCCACTTTCCCTTGTTCGTTTAATGTCTGAACATTCCAGGTGCCAAATCTGGAAGTTCTCCTAGAAGAAAGATTAGAACTCCGCCTATGCAGGTCCCAAGCCCAGATGAAAACGGAGGAGGGTGCCTGCATGGAGGCCGTAAGGAGGCAGCCCCTCCACCATGCAAAGGCACAACAGGCCAATCACCTGTTTGTCTTAAAACCTGATTATGCGAAACGTAAGAGAGAAAACCGGACTGATTCTAAAGGTGACGAACTGGAATGGACTACGGACTACGACTTATGGAACTTGGAACACAAGAAGTATAAATGGGAAGGAAGAGGAGCTGGTAGAAGAGATGAGGAAAGCAAAACTAGAAATCCTGGCTATACCGGAAACAAAGAAAAAAGGACAAGGAGTCATGGATCTCGATGGCAACACGCTGCTCTACAGTGGTGTACCCATATCTGAAAGAGCTAAAGGGGGCGTGGGTTGCATTGTGGCCAAAAATCAAAAAGATAGTATCAAGGGATGGAACTTTGTCTCAGAGCGCATTATGGTCGTAAAACTAAAAGAAGGAGAAACCATAGTCAACCTGGTCATAGTGTATGGGCCAAATGAGGATGAGAGAGCAGAGGTCAAGGAGGAATTCTTCGAGCTGCTTCAAAGGACAGTGGATGACTGCCTAGATGAAATTATCATGCTCAGAGATTTTAATGCCAGAGTTGGAAATGACCATGCTAGATGGGGTGGAGTTATCGGAAGATATGGAGAAGATACTCTCAATGACAATGGAAAGCGACTCCTTAGATTCTGCAGTGAGCAGAATCTGATCATTACAAACACAAAGTTCCCCCATAAGCGCATACATGCATACACTAGATGTGAACCAACAAAAAATGAGAAGTCAGTGATCGACTATGCCATTGTTCGGAAAAGCTCATTCAAATATGTCCGAGATGCTAGAGTCTGGAGGGGATCAGAGATTGGAAGTGATCGCTACCTGCTAACAATCAAAAGAACAACTGAAAGAGTTGCTCAGCCTAGGAACTGCCCAACATCACGCAAGAAACCAAGTAAACAAGCGGGAGAAATGAGCATTAAGACCTACAAGCTGAGAGAGCCAGAAATTAAGACCAGATATCAGGGGCTTATTGCTGCTGCGGTGAGCAACACAGAAGAACGACCTGATGACTTGGAAACCCTCTGGATAAATTCAAGGACATCATAAAGACAGCTGCTGCAGAAGCATGCAGGGAAGTTCGACTTGGGAACAAGAGAAAGAGGACACCTTGGTGGACAGAGGAAGTCAAAGAGAAAATAAGAGAGAAGAAAATGTCATGGAAACAATACTTAGGAGCTAAAAACACAACAGGACAAATGGAAAAATATAGAGAATATGTGACACTCAGAACAGAAACAAAGAACAAAGTGCTAGCAGCAAAACAGAAGTCCTGGGAAGAATTTGGAGAAAAGCTAGAAAAAGATGCACAAGAAAACCAGAAATTGTTCTATAAGACCCTAAAGAACATGAGGAAGGAAAAACAATGCCCTCTCAAATTTATAAAGGACAAGCAAGGCAAATTGCTTACTGCCCCGAATGAAGTAATGGAAAGATGGAAAGAATATTTCTCAGAACTCCTGGATGGTGAGCATGGTGAAGCATCAGAAATGATAACCACTAGCACAGAAGAGAAAACCAATGATGGTGAAGATGACATAAAGATGGAAGAACTGAAGGCAGCACTGGAGAAAATCAAGATGGGCAAAGCAGCAGGGCATGATGGTATAACACCAGAAATGGTTAAGTACATGGGAGCATCAGGCGACCTATTACTCTTAAGGGTTTTACAGGCAGCGTGATACAACAAGACCATACCAAAGGATTGGGAGATTGCCAACATAACACCAATTTTCAAAAAGGGTGACAATCGACAGTGTGGAAACCATAGAGGCATATCCCTTCTCAGTGTCCCTGGTAAAATCTACTCTAGAATCCTAGAGCAGAGACTCTGACGCCTAGCTGAGCCACAATTGGATGAGCTCCAGTGCGGATTCCGAGCTAACCGAAGTACTCAAGACCTAATCTTCACACTCAGACAGCTGAGTGAAAAGGCCCTTGAGTATAAGAGTGAGATCCATCTTTGTTTCATAGATCTGGAAAAGGCGTTTGACAGGGTCCCCTGGAGCAAACTTTGGGACTGTTTGGCAAGGAAGAATATTCCAGCACCTCTGATTCATGCTATACAGAGCTTCTACAAGTCTTGCAGAAATTATGTGAGGACAGCAAACCATAAGTCAGAAGAGTTCAGGACCACCACTGGTGTAAGAGAATGTGATATCCTATCACCTTACCTTTTCATACTCCTCTCCTCATGGACGATGTCATCAAGGCATGTAAGGAGAAAACAAGAAAGTATTCAGTGGGGTACTGGAAGATGAGATAGGTCTATATTTCGGAGCTGGCATTTGCTGATGATGTTGCCCTGATTGCTAAATCAGAGGCACATCTCCAATCCAACCTGCAAGTCTGGAAGGAAGAGCTGGAGAAGAGAGGGATGGTCATAAGCAGCTCTAAAACAAAATCCATGGTGAAATCACGAGAAGAAAGAAGACATCAGATTAAGCTGGGAGAACAGGTCCTGAAGCAGGTCGACCCCTTTAAATACCTCGGAGCTATTATAGACCGAAAGGGAGGCATCAAAGAAGAGTTGGCCACTCGAAAAGCAGCAGCTGGGAGACTTTTTCAGGCCATAAATCAAGGATTCATCAGCAAGAGGGAGGTTGGTAAGAAAACGAAGATGGCTGTATACCGCTCCACCTATGTCCCAGTCTTGACATATGGATGCGAGTCATGGGCAATGACTACAACCCACAAAAGCCAGATCCAAACCTCAGAAATGAGGTATCTGAGGAAGGTGGTTGAAGTAACAAGAAGAGACATGGTACGCAACCAGACGATACGTCAAGGCCTTAAATCCTACCCCCTGCAGACCCAAGTAGAACAGTCCCAATTGAGATGGTTTGGCCATGTCTGCAGAATGGGAGAAGATCGGCTACCACAACAAGCTTGGGAAACAAAGAGCCAAGGATCCAGACCCCCAGGACGACCCAGAGTCCGCTGGGAGGACAACATTAGACAATCTTTGAAGGACCGAGGACTAGAATGGAACCAGGCCTGGAGGAAGACAGCCGATAGGATAGTCTGGCGCTCTCTCTTCCAAACCTCTACACCTCACGGTAGAAGGGGAATGACTAAGTAAGTAAGAAAGAAGGTTAGTCAGTAACACAGACTCCTTTTGGCTTTCTCTGTGTTGCATCATACGCCTCCCTGCGAGAGGACCTTCCCCTGTCTTGGATGGCTGTGTTTTATTTTCTTTAATTGACTTGTCCATGTTTGTTGAAGTTTTTTGTGGTTTAAATTTTTTTTACAGGATGGGGTAACTGGCCCCATGCCCAACCCTCCTTAGTCGCTTTCTGCATGCTTGGCAGGGAACAGTGTTACTATTCTTTGCTCCCCTTTCGGGCCCCGGTAACAATGACATAATGCATGGAAATTTATTTCTCTGACAAAGTCACTGGTTGCGGATCGTCATGTTTTTTAATGAAAGAATGCAGTGTTGCTATCGTGATTTCCTATTCCTTTTTTAAAAAAAAAAATCTCATAATAAGGGCTAATGAATGGCATAATGCTTCTCTTTGGTGTAGCACTCTGCTTCCAGTCAAGGTCTATCTCGCAGATTTCATCAGCAAGTTTTTCCATGCCTGAGAGAATGCGCTGCAGCTCACTTGTCTTCAGTTCTCTTACAGGATGTTCATTATCCTCTCTTTCGTCCACCACTTTTTGTTGGTGTAGCTGTGTGGCCAGTTTTTTCAAGTCTTCATTGGAACAGTGCTCTCCAAGGCTTTCCAACAACTCTGTTTTGTCTTCATACGTAACATTGTCTAGTACCCTCTTTTACAAATACATTTTTAAAAGTTAATAATAATACATAATAATAACTTTTAATAATAATATTTCATGTCAGTTTAATAAGAAAATTTTAAATATATATATTTTTTTTAAAGTTTCAAGAATTTGTTTTTTAACCTGAGGATTTCAAAATCAACGTTGTTTTGAATCAGTGTAAATTGGACTACCTGTACTTAAACCAGTGGTTCTCAACCTTTTTTTACGACCATGACCCAAATTTCACAGTTAGTGAAGCTGGCGACTCATGTACCTAAAATTAAGAAGTAAAAATTAGTTGCACATGAAATTTTTGTGTGATGAAGACTCAGTTAATACTTTACCTAAAATGCAACACTATAAAAAAGCAGAGATTATATATGTTCTTTATAAAATGTTCATGAAAACTCAGTCTTGAAACTTCGAGTAAGGGGGATGTTAGGGAAGTAAGCCATCACAAATCTCTCCTGCGACCTAGTATTGGGTTGTGACCAACAGGTTGAGAATCACTGACTTAAGTCTTTGATTCTGGAACAACGATCAGATGATTGGTCAGTTCTGACGGCAGTGCTGCAACAATGGTGGGAGCGTTGTTTTTGGTTAATCGGTAATAAACCCCAAAATTCACCCGTTTAATCCAGTCCATGTTTTAAAAAACAAAATAACTTCTGCTTTTATTTAAACAACCAATTTTAGTGTAGTTAAGCAGTGTGTGTTCGTATTTCGATGTTGTTATTATAATTTTTGTAAGGATTTGCGTTTTTCTGTGTTATTGCTGCATAAATATCTTCTCTTCTTCTTCCATCCTTAGCCATCAACCGGCAAAGCAGTATGTGGCCAGTACGCCTAGTGGCGTCTTAGGGCAACAACAAATTGATCAATCTATCGCTGTTTCCACCACGCCTGGTGGCGTCTTTGTGGAACAAAAACAGACCAAACAATCTATCATTGTTTCCGTAATCAGATTGGTTGGCAAGCAGGTGATCAGCCCACTGTGCGAAGTTTTTACGGGATGGGGTAAACAGCCCCATGCCCATACCCTCCTTAGTCGCTTTTTATGACATGCGTGGTAGGGTGCAGTGTTACTATTCTTTGCTCCCCTTTCGGGCCCCGGTAACACACGGGTGTGCATAAATATGCCATGCTTTATATATACAACTTCTAAGCTTTCTAAACGAATAAGTGTGTCAAAAGTAATTAGAAACATTGTTGACAGTGACAACAATTGTTTGATAGTCAGTTTGTTGTCATATGTTGGGCTTGGTGCAGAAATGTTAGACATATTAAATTTAGCTAATATGAAGGCATGATCTTAGCCTGGCCCATTGAAAAGCAATAGAACTAGATCTTCAGTTACACCTAATACTTAGTCATAGGTGGAAGATGAAGCTAGGGATATTGTTAAAACCTGAAACAAGAGTAAAACGTTTTTATGTGATATTATTCTAGTTCATTTGTTTTAAAATTACACAATGAAATATTGTGTATATTTTGCTATTTTTATAAGGGACCATAGTGAAAATGGTGTAAATTCACTTAATGTACTAAATAAGGCCATATTTTATGTTTTATTACTTTGTAAATGGATTACCATGATGTTTTAAGACTTAAAAGAAATATCTATTGACTGCAACGATAAACTATCTTATGTAAGTTTGTATTTTACTGTGAGCTATGTTTTTATGTATACCAAATGTAGTTGGGTTAATTCTAACAAAGACACTGCATGTTTTAACTCTTTATCCATTTCCCTACAGTTTGATTTATAATGTGTGCATGTTTACAAAAAAGATTTACATAAAATTTACACTAAAAAATGGTATACTTCACAGTTCAGAATTCTCCCAAAAAGAATTCTGGCACTGGATGTAAAATTTATTACAAAATCAAAGAGTTACACCAAGGCAAAACAACAAAGAATATCTTAATTTTTGCTGATTCTATTTTCGGCACTTTTAAAACCAATATTTATATCTTTATGTGTAATACTGTCTTATATATTTAGTTATTAATATCTTTCTTACTTCTTTTTTCCTAGTATAACATAGGGTTACAACTGATGCATGTCACAAGTTTCTGTTTTGTGCTGTCTTTTTCAACTCTGCCCATGATAACCCAATTGTCTTTTTCTTTTACACCGTTCTCCATTCTCTCTTTAGCATTCCAACTTTTTTCTTCCATCATGGTCTCAAGTCAAAGACATGTCTAGCTATACCGGTTTGTGGTTTCCTGCGGGTATATCAGATCCATCTCTTCTTTCTTTTAAATCTCCAGATGTAGTTTCTTGTCTGGTTTGGTTTTTTTCAAGATCCGTAATAATATTGATAACAGTTTTTAATAGGTACTTTTGATACTTGTGACTTCTACAGAAACATTTAATATAGGTATCAACATCAATATTTTCAATCTAAATCTACATTTTAAGAGATCCCTGAAAGATTAAAACTGACACAAGCCTGATTTTTCTGATGGTGCAAACCATATTTTGATGAATTGACTAAATGTTAGGCTAATCCTTTCAGATGAACTTTCAGTTAATTTTACTTCTTACACCATCCTTTTTAGTGCATGCATTATTAGATGTAACTCAGCCTATGTATTCATTACAGAATGTCCAACACACTATTATGGAGATGGCTGTGAAATGCCCTGCAGCACCGAGTGCACAAATCAGACATGTGATAATGTCAGTGGTCGTTGTTACAGCTGTATTTCTGAAACAACTGGGATGTTTTGTGATAAAGGTAAAGTGTGCTAAACCAAAACATGTTTGGTATCTGCTACAAATTAGACTTTTAAGGAGACTACTTAAACAATGACTTCTAATAAAAGTCTTATGCTACTTCTACATTGTAGTAGATAATAATTACTTACTTAGTCATTCCTCTTCTACCATGTGGTGTAGAGGTTTGGAAGAGAGAGCACCATACTATCCTATCAGCTGTCTTCCTCTTGGCCTGGTTCCACTCTTGTTCTCGGTTCTTCAGAGATTCTCTAGTGTTGTCCTCCCAGTGGACTCTGGGTCATCCTGGATGTCTGGACCCCTGGCTTTTAGTTTCCCATTCTTGTCGTGGTAGATGATCTCCTGTTCTGCAGACATGGCCAGACCACCTTAGTTGGGACTGTTCTACTTGAGTCTGCAGGGGTTGGATTTTTAGGCCATGAAGTATCGTCTGGTTGCAGAGCATGTCTTATCTTGTTACTTCAACCACCTTCCTCAGATACCTCATTTCTGAGGTTTATAATAGATAATTATCAGCAGAAATTAAGAAATAGCTGAGTCAAGTGAAATATGGTGTGGGTTTTTCAAAGGGACCTTGAAAATAGATGTATGTTATTAACCTTTCTTATGCATTGAGATGTATTACACACGAATTAGTGCATTATAGCAAATAATTTTAAGGTGTTAACATATTTTTACTAGAATAAAGTAAATGAGTGGATGAATAACTTTAAGGTTATTTTCTAGAAAAGAAAAATGTTTGACAGTAATAATTGAAGCTTATTAAATGTTCGAAGATTAAAAACTAATTTGAAAGTGTTAATGATGCCTTGAATTATTTATTTGCATAGCAGCAGTGCAGCAATATGTTTTAACTGACAGAATGAGAATACTAGTACACTGTACTACAGTACATAGTCATTTTCCATCTTTACTAAGTTGTTGAGTGTCCGATTGATAGTGTGGTTAGGGCGCTGGTCTCTTGCAGCAGAGGTGTCAGGTTCAAATCACCGTGCTGACATGCTTCAGTCTACCCAGCTGTAAATGGGTACCTGACTGTGCACTTTGAGTTAGGGAAGGAAAAGGCAGGGAGGATGGGAACTAGTCACCCCACCTCTCTATGCTGGACCTAGTATGGTGAAGTCTCTAACACTTCACTCCCCTATGGCAGTATCTACTATGAGACTACCTTTTTTACTAAGTTGTTAATGATGTTAAAGCTTAAATAACTCCGCCTAGGCCGGTCCCAAGCCCGGCTGAAAAAGGAGGAGGGCGGCCTGCATGGAGGCCGTAAGGAGGCAGCCCCACCATCATGCAAAGGCACAACAGGCCAATCACCTGTTAGCTTTAAACTTTTTATTACGAGAACTACAAGAGAGAAAACCGGACTGATTCTAAAGGCGACGAACTAGAACGAACTTATGGAACTTGGAACACAAGAAGTATAAATGGGAAAGAAGAGGAGCTTGTGGAAGAGATGAGGAAAGCAAAACTAGAAATCCTGGCTATACCGGAAACAAAGAAAAAAGGACAAGGAGTCATGGATCTCGATGGCAACACGCTGCTCTACAGTGGTGTACCTACATCTGAAAGAGCTAAAGGGGGCGTGGGTTGCATTGTGGCCAAAAACCAAAAAGATAGTATCAAGGGATGGAACTTTGTCTCGGAGCGCATTATGGTTGTAAAACTAAAAGAAGGAGAAACCATAGTCAACCTGGTCATAGTGTATGTGCCAAATGAGGATGAGAGAGCAGAGGTCAAGGAGGAATTCTTCGAGCTGCTTCAAAGGACAGTGGATGACTGCCTAGATGAAATTATCATGCTCGGAGATTTCAATGCCAGAGTTGGAAATGACCATGCTAGATGGGATGGAGTTATCAGAAGATATGGAGAAGATACTCTCAATGACAATGGAAAGCGACTCCTTAGATTCTGCAGTGAGCAGAATCTGATCATTACAAACACAAAGTTCCCTCCAAGCGCATACATGCATACACTAGATGTGAACCAACAAAGAATGAGAAGTCAGTGATCGACTATGCCATTGTTAGGAGGAGCTCATTTAAATATGTCTGGGATGCTAGAGTCTGGAGGGGGTCAGAGATTGGAAGTGATCACTACCTGCTTACAATCAAAAGAACAACTGAAAGAGTTGCTCAGCCTAGGAACTGCCCAACATCACGCAAGAAACTAAGTAAACAAGCGGGAGAAATGAGCATTAGGACCTACAAGCTGAGAGAGCCAGAAATTAAGACCAGATATCAGGGGCTTATTGCTGCTGCAGTGAGCAACACAGAAGAACAACCTGATGACTTGGAAACCCTCTGGCTTAAATTCAAGGACATCATAAAGACAGCTGCTGCAGAAGCATGTGGTGAAGTCCAACTTGGGAACAAGAGAAAGAGGACACCTTGGTGGACAGAGGAAGTCAAAGAGAAAATAAGAGAGAAGAAAATGGCATGGAAACAATACTTAGGAGCTAAAAACACAACAGGACAAATGGAGAAATATAGAGAATATGTGACACTCAGAACAGAAGCAAAGAACAAGGTGCTTGCATCAAAACAGAAGTCCTGGGAAGAATTTGGAGAAAAGCTAGAAAAAGATGCACAAGAAAACCAGAAATTGTTCTATAAGACCCTAAAGAACATGAGGAAAGAAAAACAATGCCATCTCAAATTTATAAAGGACAAGCAAGGCAAATTGCTTACTGCCCCAAAGGAAGTAATGGAAAGATGGAAAGAATATTTCTCAGAACTCCTGGTGAAGCATCAGAAATAATAACCACTAGCACAGAAGAGAAAACCAATGATGGTGAAGATGACATAAAGATGGAAGAACTGAAGGCAGCACTGGAGAAAATCAAGATGGGCAAAGCAGCAGGGCATGATGGTATAACACCAGAAATGGTTAAGTACATGGGAGCATCAGGCGACCTATTACTCTTAAGGGTCCTACAGGCAGCGAAGTACAAAAAGACCATACCAAAGGATTGGGAGATTGCCATCATAATACCAATTTTCAAAAAGGGTGACAATCGACAATGTGGAAACCATAGAGGCATATCCCTTCTCAGTGTCCCTGGTAAAATCTACTCTAGAATCCTAGAGCAGAGACTCCGATGCCTAGCTGAGCCACAATTGGATGAGGCCCAGTGCGGATTCCGAGCAAACCGAAGTACTCAAAACCTAATCTTCACACTCAGACAGCTGAGTGAAAAGGCACTTGAGTATAAGAGTGAGATCCATCTTTGTTTCATAGATCTGGAAAAGGCGTTTGACAGGGTCCCCTGGAGCAAACTTTGGAACTGTTTGGCAAGGAAGAATATTCCAGCACCTCTGATTCATGCTATACAGAGCTTCTACAAGTCTTGCAGAAATTATGTGAGGACAGCAAACCATAAGTCAGAAGAGTTCAGGACCACCACTGGTGTAAGACAAGGTGATATCCTGTCACCTTATCTTTTCAGACTCCTCATGGATGATGTCATCAAGGCATGTAAGGAGAGAACAAGAAAGTATTCAGTGGGGTACTGGAAGATGAGACATGTCTGTATTTCAGAGCTGGCATTTGCTGATTAAGTTGCCCTGATTGCTAAATCAGAGGAACATCTCCAATCTAACCTGCAAGTCTGGAAGGATGAGCTGGAGAAGAGAGGGAAGTCATAAGCAGGTCTAAAACAAAATCCATGGTGATGTCACAAGAAGAAAGAAGACATCAGATTAAGCTGGGAGAACAGATCCTGGAGCAGGAAGACCACTTTAAATACCTCGGAGCTATTATAGACCGAAAGGCAGACATCAAAGAAGAGTTGGCCACTCAAAAAGCAGCAGCTGGGAGACTTTTTCAGGCCATAAATCAAGGATTCCTCAGCAAGAGAGAGGTTGGTAAGAAAACAAAGATGGCTGTATACCGCTCCACCTATGTCACAGTCTTGACATATGGATGTGAGTCATTGGCAATGACTACAATGCACAAAAGCCAGATCCAAATCTCAGAAATGAGGTATCTGAGGAAGGTGGTCGAAGTATCAAGAAGAGACATGGTCCGCAACCAGACGATACATCAAGGCCTAAAATCCTACCCCCTGCAGACCCAAGTAGAACAGTCCCAATTGAGATGGTTTGGCCATGTCTGCAGAATGGGAGAAGATCGGCTACCACGACAAGCATGGGAAACAAAGAGCCAGGGATCCAGACCCCCAGGATGACCCAGAGTCCGCTGGGAGGACAACATTAGACAATCTTTGAAGGACCGAGGACTAGAATGGAACTAGGCCAGGAGGAAGACAGCCGATAGTATAGTCTGGCGCTCTCTCTTCCAAACCTCTACACCTCACGGTAGAAGGGGAACAACTAAGTAAGTAAGTAAAGCTTAAATATGAGTTTGGATAACATTTTTCAAAAGTGATGCTTTCAGAATATGTGGTAAGAATTAGAGATTTATGCTATGTGCTGTGAAATACCTAGCTTGTATAAGTGTAGGTTGATAAGATGGCAAATAAACATTTATTATATACACCAATGTAATTTCAAAAATATCTAATTTAAAATAAACACAAATAAGAAGAAAAACAAAAACTAAAAGAAACAGTTCACATAAAAATTTATAGGAAGACCATTCTAAAGGAATATTGAAAAAAACAAGACAATTCAAGTGAATAAGGACGTTTGAAAAAAAAAAACTCATGGAAACTCTAAATCCTGGGTTCCCAACCTGTGGGTCACGACCCCCAAGGGGGTCGCAAAGTGTATTCTGGGGGGTGACCGCGGTTATTTTTAGTTGCAATTATTTTTATAGGAAATTTCACCTGGAAGGTTTTCAACACTTATTTATTTCAATATGGCTACACTGCAAAATCCTTCTACACTGATTTTTTATAAACGAAAGGAAGTGACTCAAGTTCCCCTGCTGCAGATATTTAAAAAATATTAAAAGCCCGCCGTGTTCATACATATTAAACGCTTTATATTATTTTAATTATTTGCTAAGGCGGGCCTTTAATATTTTTTCAAATTCCGCCGCGGCGGACCTAGATTCACTCCCTAAAAGTAAAATATACAAATGCAGTTTAATCATTAGAATAAAATTCTATGTTACAAATAGTAAACTGAAAAAAATATTCACTATGATGCAAAATTCAATGTGAAAGTTCATTTTTAATCGGTGTCTCGATGTTTAAATAACAGACTGTCGAATAAAGGTGAGTTGCTCTCTTAACACAGTTGAAGATCACCCCGTATGTTGAGCTGACACCACCATCTTCTCAAAAATGTAATTCAATAATGTCCACGATGGGCCATCTGATGCGAACTTAGTTCAGCAATAGTCAACCACCTTTAGTTGGCGCCATGATGGAAACCAACCACTCGCTGTCGAGCGTGGGTTAGCTACTGCTTGCACTTTCTAAAATCTAAAGAGCGTCCGTAGGTCATCATCAGTCTGTGCTGTCGGTCAGCTTTCTGCATCGTTATTATCGTTTCTCGATGGAAAACAATTTATTTGGTTAATTATTTATTTATATTTTTATTGTTATATTATTAGTATTAATAGGTGTATTATTTTAATAAAATAGTGAGCCCAGTGACTAATGCTAAACATTATTAAACATTTATTTTTAAAAAAAATATTACAGTCCTGTCTCCAGGACTTCCCCATAAAGTACGGTAGTTTAGAACTATACTTTAATTCAGGCATTCTACTGTGTTAGTTTCCCTTGGGGTTCCTCTTCCGCAGGTCCTCTTGAAGTTGTGAGCGTCGTGACTTTCTTCTCGCTGTTCTGCCTTGGCGCTTTTGTATTGCTGCATTCTTGGGGTTGTGTTGGGGGGGTTCCCCTATTATACTTTTTTTTAACTGATAAATGGGAATGTTCCTTAACGTTCTCGATTTGATAAAAATCGGTTATATGTTCTTTTTCATGAAAGAACAGGTTTTGAATGAAATCAAAGTTTCTCCGTTGTTTTCTTTTCAAGTTGATGAATCAACGGACGTAAGTTCATGTTCTCAGTTGCTTGTCTTCGTGAAATATATTCATTCAGATGACATCAAAGATGAGTTCCTGTTTTGTAGTGCACTTGAAACTACTACAAAAGATGAAGATTTTATGGAGAAGATAAATACTTTTTTTGAAACTGGTGGACCACAGTAGAAAAACATCTGTGGGGTTTGTACAGATGGAGCACCAGCTATGCTAGGGTCAAAGTCAGAGTTTCAGACAAAAGTGAAAGAACTTGCTCCCTAAGCATGATTCACCGATATGCTCTTGTCATTAAGACTCTTCCAGCTCCTCTGCAAGAGGTACTTGATTCTCTGATCAAAATTGTGAATTACATCAAATCTGGAGCCCTCAACACCCGTCTGTTTAAAGAACTCTGTAAAGACATGAATTCTGATCAAGAGGTTCTTCTTTTCTACACTGCTGTACGCTGGTTGTTGAAAGGAAATGTTGTCAATCGTGTCTTTGAGTTGAAAGATGAAATCAAGTTGTTCCTGGAAGTGCAAGGGAAACATGACCTTGTGGCTTACTTTAATGATGAAGCTTAGAAGAAAAGAGTTGCTTACTTAGCAGATATTTTAGACCAGCTAAATAAGCTGAACCTGAAACTTCAGGGAAAGGAAACACACATTATCCAATTTCAAGAAAATCTTCAGGCATTTGTATCCAAGCTGCAAATGTGGCGTCGGAAAGTAAATCTTGGAAACATCACCATGTTTGAAATACTCTGCAGTGTGGTAGAGGAATCTGAAAGTGAACTGGATGTGAATCTGAAGGAGGAGATTCTGGGCACCTTGAATCCCTTGAAAAGGAATTTCAGTGGTACTACCCTGAGCTTACAGAAGAAGAAGCTGCTCTGGTACGAAACCCATTCTCTGCTTCCCTGAATGTAGCCAGCATTCCTAATGAAGTACAGGATGAATTCTTGGATCTGCGGAACGATTTCTCTGCACGTAATTTGTTTTATGAAAAATTGCTGACTCAGTTCTGGTGTGCTATGTATCAGTCATATCCAAATGTCACCATGCTTGAATCTCGAGTTTTACTTCCATTTGCCTCTACATATCTCGGCAAGAGTGGATTTTCATGTTGAGGATGACATGAGGTTGGCTTTAACAAACACTCAGCCGCGAATTTTGAAGCTGGTTGTCCAGATGCAAGTACAACCATCACATTAAATATTAGGTTAATTAAATATTAGGTTATAATTATGTTCAGAAAAATCTATTTTTAATGTGTTTTCTTTACCCTATTAAAAATGCCTTTTTATGCAAATGTGGCGGGGTGTCGCAGGTTACTTGGCTATTATAAAAGGGGGCCGCGATTCGAAAAAGGTTGGGAAACACTGCTCTAAAACAATAAAATTAATAACTGTCATCATCAACAGCATTTTCCATTTTGCTCCTTATGGAGCATGGAGGCACAACTGTAGCTGGTCCTCACTCAGGAAGCCCGCACCAAGCAATCATATGCTCTTGCAGTCGTGATTTCCGTAGCGTTTGTTTGACATGATGAGGTTGCCAGCCTCATGTACAACCTCACATTAGTTGCCTTGTATGACATGCCTGAGGGAGCAATTGTCATGTTCTTTCTTTGTCTCATCAGAGACACTTGGGAACTACATGGGTCAATAAAGTTATTATACTGTAAATATTCAAGAAAACAACCAATTAATTTTGAAGTAAATAGATCACGGGAGCCGCGGTAGCATAGTGGTTAGTGCACTGGTTTCCTAGCTCAGTGGTCTATGGTTCAATCCCCAGATGAGGTGGGATTTTTTTATGCCGCAAACGGCTCCTGGGTTGACCCAGCCCCAACTGGGTACCAGAGCAACTCTGGGAAGGTTAAGGCTGCCGGCGTGATGCTGACCACATCACCCCTAGTGTGCCGATGGTCAAGAAAATATGGGCCTAACACCATATTCCCAATATGCCTCAATGGGCGTGTAACGGGATCCTCCTAAATAGATCACACCAAATACAGTAAATTGTAAATAATACTGAATGAACGAACGAACTTTATTTTTAAAGGGTTTAGAATTGCTCATGCAGGCCCGTCGTTCTGCCCTTCCTATCTCTCATCTTCCATACTGAATCCATTTATTCTTACATGTATCTTAAATATTACTCAAATAATAAAATAACATTAAAATCAAATCCCAACATTGTAACAGTACAATAACAGTTACACAGATTTACAGTACCTTATCATAATTAATACTAAACAGGACAACATTATCTTTAAAACCTACATATGATGTTATATAATTATTTAAGAACATAAATTATGGTATTGGATATGCAATTAAATGGAAGAGAGTATAAGTGAGGTCAAAAGTCAAGGTCAGAGCTTTACTCAAATGATAACATTATTGAATTGATTGAGCTGTCATGGATACCATTTTTTAATAGCAATGATGTAAATAAAGCACAAATAAGAGAATAAAATTACATGGAACCCTAAGTAAAGCTGAAAATTTGATGGAGTGTGGGAGACTCAGCTGATGGTGGATGAGTGGAGACACGTGAAGCTCATCTGATATGATTCCGCTGTCCTACCATTTCTTTAAAAAATGAAAGAAAAAGTCAGATAAACAATGCACAGCAGTAATAGTTATGCACTCAGTGCTTAAATGAAAAAAATTGATAGCAACAAGATCTACTTATTTCAGTAGGATATTAGCAGACTTCTGTCAGACACCGCAAAAAGAAAAGACATGAAGAAATAATATGAAAAGTTTCCCAAGTATATGAATCAGCAAACTGTACAGCAGTCCTACATATGTTCAAGACATAACGCATAGGCAAGATCAGGCCATAATTTTGAAGAATAAAACTAGCCAGTCACACCACAGATAATATGACTCAACTAGCAACAACCCGTCAAAATTGACAGGTTTTTAATTGCAGCCATCTTATCATTTTGATCCATAATAATAAGTCTGCAATACTTTAAATTAAAATTTTGCCTTGAAGAAACAATCAAAAACTTACATTTTAAGGTTATTTTTAAGAAAATGATGAGTTAAATCCATTTTCTGAATGAAACTGGACAGAAGAGTATCTTGATTGTCTGTTGATTTAATCTGCATCTCCGCACCTTCCTGTCTCCAGTTCATGTACTGTTTATCAATTGTGTTGTTGGCTTCTTTCCATAATCAAACTGTTCATGCACACCGTTATTTGCGCACTTTTCTATTTTCGTTAGAGTACATATAAGGGAAACAATACAATTATTGTCTAACTTTCAACCACAGTTGCACCCCTTAGCTGTGGTTGAAAGTTAATGTACTCTCTCGAAAATAGAAAAGTACGCAAATGACGGTGTGCATGATGTGACCAACCGACGTACTTACGGTGGGAATCTTCTCAGGCATAAGCAAGCTTCTACTAACCATATAAGGAAGAAATAAAGAAAGCTGTAAAGCTTCTACATAGGCAAGCTTCTCTCCCAGATGGTATTCCAGCAGAGGCTATCAAAGCAGAAATTGACACTTCTACAGAGATATTATACAAATTATTATTGGTAAAGTCTATAAGAGCCAAGAAAGCTTGAGAAGAATTGAAAGAACAATTTTAGGTCAAGTTGCCTGAGATGGAAGAATTACAAGAGTGGAAAATTGCAGAGAAATAGTAGTACCATCAGTGCCAGGAAAAATATTAATCAGGATCTTCCTTCTTCTTCTTCTTCTTCCATCCTTAGCCATCAACCGGCAAAGCAGTATATGGCCAGTACGCCTAGTGGCGTCTTAGGGCAACAACAAATTGATCAATCTATCGCTGTTTCCACCACGCCGAGTGGCGTCTTTGTGGAACAAAAACAGACCAAACAATCTATCATTGTTTCCGTAATCAGATTGGTTGGCAAGCAGGTGATCAGCCCACTGTGCGAAGTTTTTATGGGATGGGGTAAACAGCCCCATGCCCATACCCTCCTTAGTCGCCTTTTACGACATGCGTGGTAGGGTGCAGTGTTACTATTCTTTGCTCCCCTTTCGGGCCCCGGTAACACACGGGTGCGGATCTTCCTTGAGAGGCTACAATTGTCCATAGATAGACAACTGAGAGATGAAAAAGCATGTTTTTAACAAAACAGATCCTGTAAGACCAGATAACCACATGAAAAATAGTGCAATAAAGTTTTGAATTGAACTTATATCTGTTTTCATATTTGTGGACTTTGAATAGGCATTTAACAGTGTAGGTAGAGAATAACTTTGTGAATAGGCATTTAACAGTGTAGGTAGAGAATAATTTAGTGAATAGGCATTAAACATTGTAGGTAGAAAATAACTTTGGGATCTAAAGAGGCATCATGAAGTTCCCCTAAAGATCATAAACTTGATTTTTTTTTAAAACGTATCAAGACATGAAATGCAGAAGTCTTCACTAGGACCCCTTAAAGAACCGTTTGAAAGCAGGAATGCCAGTTGTCACCATTTTTCTTCTTAAATAACAACTGTAGATTGGTTATGAAAACAATGACATGAACAATCAGAAATGGAATTCAGTGGATTCTGACAAAACAGCTTGATGATCTAGATTTGCCAGTGACTTGGCTCTTCTGTCCCATAATCATAACCAGATGCAAAACAGAATGAAAATACTTGATGAGAGTTCACAGCAAATAGGTCTGAAAATACTCAAAGAAAAAAACAAAGATAATGATAATAAATGGAAATAATAAAACTGTTACTCTAATTCTTCGTAATCCTCTAGATTACACAGCACAGTCAACATCAGATAATAGCGCACCTTTGACTGCAGGACTTGTAGCAGCATTTCTTGTGCTTATCCTAATCATTATGATTGCAGCATTCATATGGAGGTATTTAAATGTGTGGCATTAGTTATGTTTCGATCCCCAGTTGAGGGATTTTTTTAGACAGCAAATGGATCCAGGGTCAACCCAACCTCATGAATTGGATACCAGAGCAACTCTGGGAAGGTTAAAGGTGGCGGGCGTGATGCTAACCACATCATCCCATGTGTGCCGTATGGTCAAAAAAATATGTGCATAACACCAAATTCCTATTATGGCCTCAATGGGCGTGTAACGGGATCTTCCTTTAGTTATGTGTATTTTAGGTGTAAAAAAATCAGTATATGTAGATGTGTAAAACACCATGTAGGGGGGTCTCTGAGGTAATAAAGAATGAATAGGTGTACGGCACCCCCCCTAGCATGTTATGAGAGGCAACTAACAATGAGGTTTTTCTTGAGGCTGTCAATCTCATTATGTAACACAAATTGCTATAGAAACCATCACTCCACATGAATGCTGTGGTGCTGGTTTCCTGCAAAGGGAATCAGCTGTAATGATAGCTTCATAAGGATAAAAAAGAGAAAGGATGAGGATTGTAGACATGTAACTGTAACACTAGATGACAGAACAAGCAGAGACATCAGTAACAGAATGAATAAAGCCAGGACAGCCTTAGCCATTCTATACAACATTTGGAAATCTCAGTACAGCACAAACACCAAGTTAAGATTATTCGAGAGTTGTGTAGTTTATATGCTTTTGTATGGTACAGAGTGCTGAAGAGTAACAGAAAAGGAAATGTCCAAATTATCCTTTTTCCACACAACCTGCCTAAGGAAAATTCTTCAAATATTTTGGCCGAATACCATCTCCATCCAGGAACTGCTTACACAGTGCAATCAAAAAGATATGCACACCATCATTGTGGGCATACGCTGAAACTGGGTTGACCATGTTATCAGAAGATACCCCAATACCATCACAAGAACTGCTATGCTAAGGACCCCAGAAGGATGGTGAAAGAGAGGCAGACTAAAGTCAGCCTGGCAGAGAACTGTGGAGACTGGGTAAGCAAAGCAAGAACCAGAGTTGGGCACTGCACGAAGGATGGCTACCGGCTGAGCAGGGTGGGGACAGTTTCTTGCTGCCGTACAAGACACCACTAGGTGTGATGGCCACTGACCGCTTTGTCAGTCAGGGGTTAAGGATCCAAGAAGATGAAGAAACTGTACTTTAAATTCTTTTCAGTTTTTTTTTTAGAAATGAATGAAAAAGAACATCTACTGCAGAAATCACTAAATATACATTCGGTCATTCTCCTGTTTCACTCCCTCATGAGTCATGGGGAGATCATGGCAGTTAGCCTTTGTGCAGGAAGTCAGTACTGATGCACTTTATGTGCTCTTGCCATTGTGTTTTCTGTAGCAGTTTGTTTGACATGATGATGTTGCCAGCCACATAATGTCCAATTACCAAGAGGGAAAAAACATGTGCCTATACCCCAGGGGCAGTTAAAGGGAAGAAAGAGGAAATTGTCTGCTGAGGGTGTTGGAAAAAAAATTAGAGGTATGCAAAAATGATTTATACAAATTTGTTTGGATAGCTGAAGCAGTGATTTTCATAAATTTGATAAAAAAAAAGTAAATTAGATTAGAATGGATCTATATAAAACTATAAATTAAATCCCTTTAGAGGTGAATACAAAACCTGTTTGGTACATTTCAAATCAGTTGAAAGTAGTTTATGCATACTTGTTGGTACATTAAGGTTGTTTAAAAGAGAGTTAAATAAACTTGATGATGCAGTTAAATCATTTTCGTAAGGTTGCATGAAGCTACTAGAAGTTTTTAATTTCTTAATTTTATTGTGAAGGAGGCGAAAAAATTCCACTAGAAATGGTCGACCTCAGAGGCAGATAAAAGATGATGAAGCTCAAACTACCTCTGCTGAATCTGAAAATATGTCAACTCCAAGAGGTACTGTGTCATCTTCATCTATTCTCACTGGAACAGAATATATATATATATATATATATATTGTGAATTATTATAGTTAAGCAGTATTTCCTTCAGTTGTGTTTCCTGTACAACCAAGATAAGTAGTATGTAGTAATTTCTCCATATACATGCTCTGTGTGCCTAAAGTTGCATCATGCATAACTAAAGTTATAAGTCAAGTAACATTTTATACAAACTAGTCCTGTGTACCAGAAACTGGAGTCAAAAATACATCTTTATCACTAAAACTGTTCTCTGAGATCACTTATGGTCTTCACATTCACCACTGTGTTTAGTGGATCAGATCAGTTATTGTTTTTTCATTCAAGATTGTCTTTAGTGGATCAGACTTGTGGTTGCCTTCAGCTGAAGGTTGTACTTAGTGGATCATATCAGTTGTCTTCACACCCCTGGTTGCCTTTAGTAGATCAGATAAGTTATCGTCACTGTTGTTACCTTTCATGGATGATCAGATCAGTTGCTATTTTCACATTCACGATTGTCATTAATGTTTCAGATCATTTGTTGTCTTCACATCCAAGGTTGTACTTAGTGGATCAGATCATTTGTTGTCTTCACTTCAAAGGTTGCCTTCAGTGGATCAGATCAGTTGCTGTTTTCACATCCAAGGTTGTACTTAGTGGATCAGATCAGTTGTCTTCACATCCTTCATTGCCTTCAGTGGATCAGAAAAGTTGTCTTCACATCCATTGTTGCCTTTCTTGAATGGTCAGATCAGTTGCTATTTTCACATTCATGATTCTGACCTTTACTCTAGCAGATAAGCTCCACCCTGCTAAAGGTCAGAATCATTGCTGAACATAGCGAGGCTTACATGATAACAACCTTTAGCATGAGAATGGAGGTAGAGTCAGCTACTGCAGCCTTAAGGGGGATGTCAGAAACTTCATTAACCAGGGCAGTTATTGTATCAGACTCACAATCCATGCTTTGGAAGGTCTAAAGTGGATGGCTCTGGCATGAATGGAAAACCTCCATAAAAGCCTAGATTCTTGAGGAACTAGTGTGGATCTACTGTCCTGGTCATGCAGGCGTATGCGGCAATGGAAGAGCTCTCAGACTAGTTTCAAGAGTACCCTTAGAAGATGCATTGGATATGGATAAGGGAGAGATACTGAGGGCAATTATTGATCGCCTATTAGAGAATGATACTGCAATCGATGAATCATCAAGGCTAAGACTGCTGAACTTTGACATCAAAACGTAAGACCGGCAGGGATGGACATGTGAGAGGATGCATCCGACATGAATACAATCAACACGCAACAGGAACAATTGGCATTCCCTTCAATATTTGCTGAGGAAGACTGAGCACCTATGGGTTTGCCCAGAGTGCAGTGACGTTAATTCTGATCAATAATAACAATTAATGTATCAGATCATTCTTGACATATGGATGCAAGTCATGGGCAATGACTACAACCCACAAAAGCCAGATCCAAACCTCAGAAATGAGGTATCTGAGGAAGGTGGTTGAAGTAACAAGAAGAGACATGGTCCGCAACCAGACGATACGTCAAGGCATAAAATCCCATCCCCTGCAGACCCAAGTAGAACAGTCCCAACTAAGATGGTTTGGCCATGTCTGCAGAATGGGAGAAGATCGGCTACCACGACAAGCATGGGAAACAAAGAGCCAGGGATCCAGACCCCCAGGGCGACCCAGAGTTCGCTGGGGGGACAGCATTAGACAATCTTTGAAGGACCGAGGACTAGAATGGAACAGGCCAGGAGGAAGACAGCCGATAGGATAGTCTGGTACTCTCTCTTCCAAACCTCTACACCTCACGGTAGAAGGGGAACGACTAAGTAAGTAAGTATCGGATCATTTGTTGTCTTCACATCAAAGGTTGCCTGTAGGGGATCAGGTAAGTTGTCTTCACATCCAAAGTTATCCTTAGTGGATCAAATTCTTTTTTGTTTTTCACATTCCAGATGGTCTTTAGTGGGTCTCATCACTGAAGCACTGAAATCCTTGGCTGGAAATGATAAATGTTTTATTGTGTAGAAAAAAAGATTGCCAAAGAGTAGACAAAATGTTTCTTAATCTTTCTATTATTCTATCTCATTATACGGTCACAATGTTTTGACTGTCTCATTTAAACATCGTTATTTGACTTCTCATTCCTCAGGCCTTTTTATTTGTTTGTTTCAGTTCCAGCAACAGGTGCACCATGTGTTGAGTTTTTGGCGTATCCACATCTCAAGTTTTTCAGTACTGTCTTTCAATGATTTGCTCACTTCATTTTCTCTGTCCATTTGTGCTATTAAGCATCAAATGTCAGAAGTGGTTTTCATTCTTGAGTGAGGTTTGTTGTGTTGGCCAGCATCATGCCATGTTTTTTCTTGATTCCTTAAATGATTCATATTCATCTTCCTAAATTCATCTTCTTGCCAATGTTTCTTCTTCATTTCTTAAATGATGCTTATTCATCTTCCTATTGACCATCCTCTTGCCAGTATTTCTTCTTGATTTCTTAAATGATGCATATTCATCTTCCTATTGGCCATCCTCTTGCCAGTATTTCTTCTTGATTTCTTAAATGATGCATATTTATCTTCCTATTGGCCATCCTCTTGCCAGTATTTCTTCTTGATTTCTTAAATGATGCATATTCATCTTCCTATTGGCCATCCTCTTGCTTTGCAGCCAGATCTTCTGCTTGTGAAGGCTTATGACGGTAGATGATTTGAGTGCATTCAGACGAGGTATTCAAACCATATCATTTTCTGTCTTTCTATGAAGCTGTGCATTCTGTTGTTCCCACCAACTTCCAGAGCTCCTTATGTCTCAGTCCTGTCTTTTATGATAACATTTGCAGCTTTTCTCAGACAACTCATCTGATCTTCTGTGCTTTAGACAAGGACCAGTTTGACACTGATAGCAAAGAGTTGGTAAGAACATGTTATTTATCAGCTGGTGCTGAAACTCCATGAAGGTTTGCTGGGTACAGGAGCAGTGAAGTCAGTTTATAAGACTCATTTTTTAATGTTTTTTTCTTGTGTTAATTATGTCAACACTAATATATGTCTAATTTTGCTCTAAATCAAGATGGTTCCACAGAAACCAGACAGGAACCTGAAAATAGGGATAATCAGCCATACTACAATATTTGTCAAGCGCAGACCGGGACAGCCATTAAAGTCAAAGGTCTCCATGCTTTCTTGCTGTCACACAAAGCAGAGTATTTCAAGAGCCAGTTTGAGGTCTGAGCATTTTCTTTTCACAGTAAAGTGACTCTCCATTTCTTCCATTAATGTTAAATATTTATTAAATTGATATTTTCTAACTCAGGGCTAAGTCAGTTCTTAAGTTTTTGTTGTTATTGATGCCCTTGCCCACGCACAAGAAATAGGTGTTTCTCATGCATGGAATACCCGGTTTAACCCCATGGAGGTTATAATTTAGTTCTTAAGTGCGTTTTATCATCGTCAAATGCCATTGGGAGAAGGTGGGCAGTTATGTTTGTCCATATTGTGTTGCATCAGGTGTTGTGAATTTTTTTAATTTTTCCATCTCATCCTTGTGACCAGTTTACTGAGGCAGTTTTGTCTGTGTCTTCCTCCTCATCTTCTAACACTGAATTTACCAGCTGTTACCCATTGTCTGTATTCTGTGTTCTCAATATGTGTCTACCCAATTTTGATAGTCTGCATTTTGTTTTGGTGCCTCATATAGTTATTGGGAGTCTCGGAGGAGACAAAGAAAGAATAAACCTATTGCTGCATTAAGGCAAATTGTAAGAAGTGACTGACACAAGATGGTGCATGGGGTTGGTAACCTAAACAGGTGAAACTAATTGCTACAGAATTCATGGCGACCAGAGAATGGGGAATTTTATGCAGGCTTCCTATAATTGGGCTAGCTGTAGGGGTGGCTCCATGCTCCGTAAGTAGCGTCAGAGGAAATTATGATATTATTTTGGTGATTAGTTAATGACTTTCTTTAGTTCCCTGAGGATTTCACCATTTGATTTTCTGATTATCCAAGCTGTACTTTGTATCCTTGTGAAGAAACACATCTCTGCTGGCTCTAATCATTCTTGCGTTTGTGCTTTTTCTCATACATGAAGTAATATAAGAGCTGTATATGGAAATGCAACTCTCGTCTTCTTTGCTCCTTTTTTTGTGTGTTACAAGATTGCTTTTAAGGCTGCAGACAGTTGATTGACTTTATTTTATTTTGGCATAAGCCGTCAAATGTTATATTAGATTCAAACAACATTTTCTCATTTCAGTGCCTGCCATACACAAACATGCTGTTTTCTGTGATTATTTATTTTCTTCACAGAACAGTTATTTTTGTCTTCCTGTTGTTTAGCTGTAAATATTTGCTGGTGCTGTTGGCAATAACTATGTCCATTGTATACTGAGACTAGTCACTTTTTTTAATTGCTAGAACAACTTGTGTGTGTATTTCCCAATGTTATTGATGTTATATTCTTTGACTTTTTCCCCATTCTACCAGTTCTTCTTATGATCTGTTTTGCTAAATGAAGAAATGAGGTCAGGAGAACACACATGTACCATCTTTATTTATAATATCGTTATACCTTGATATTCACCTATGTCCCAGAGTCGTGGCCAATGACTACAGCCCACAAAATCCAGCTACAAACCTCAGAAATGAGGTATCTGAGGAAGGAGGTTGAAAGAACAAGAATAGACATGGTTGGCAACCAGATGATATGTCATGGCCTCAAAGCCCAGCCCCTGCAGACCTGAGTGGAACATTCCCAATTATGATGGTTTGGCCATGTCTGCAGAATGGGAGAAGATCGGCTACCACAACAAATATGGGAAACCAAGCACCAGGGATCCAGACCTCCAGGATGACCCAGAGTTTGCTGGGAGGACAGCATTAGACAATCTCTAAAGGACTAAGGACTACATTGAAACCAGGCCAGGAGGAAGACAGCCGATAGGATAGTCTGGTGCTCTCTCTGGCAAATCTCTATGCCTCAGGGCAGAAGAGGAATGACTAAGTAAGTTTAATTTGATATTCCATAAGGTCACAGTAAAAAAGTGATCAGATTCTAGGTAAATGATGTCTTGGTTACATACGTAAACACTAAGCCACTTTTGAAAATATATTATCTTTATTTACAAACAAAATTTTGATATTAAAATAAGCAGAAAGTTAATAAATATCTAACTCATGTCTTCTGTACTTATATATCAATTACAAATTTACCTCAGTCTTAATTTTCTTTTTTTTAAATGGTTATTCTTAAACTCTTGAATCTGTAGAAAATTGCTAACATCAACCACGAGGCAACAACTCACACAGCTCTTAGCGAGGAGAACAAGAGCAAGAACCGTTACAAAAACATTTGTGCATGTAGGTGGTTAAATAAATGTTTGAACTTTCTAATTCTAGTACAATTTCTATTCTTTCATACTGTTATGCAATTTCTATTTTTCTTTTTCTTTATTGCTTTGTGCCTTAACCATTTATTTATCTATCTGAATATTTTGAGACATCACATTTGAATTACACCTTGTTTTAGACTGCGCATAAAGTCAAAATCACGTAAAAGTCTATCTTATCTTTAAAAACTGCTTAAATTTCATACAAAGTATACCATAGGTAGATATAAACTATGTGGTGTGTATGTCTGTTATAAAGACTACACGACATAGAAGTCAAACATAGTTTCATTTTAATTACCTGAAAAACTAAAAACAGTGGAAGAATAGATGATCAAGATGAAGACCTTAGCTGTTGTTGGCCAGTGTAATGTTGTTATTTCTGCCTTTACGTCTGCTAGTATGTGCAGTGTGAAAAATTGACCAGAATGGAACAGATAATTGTTGTTTATCAGTTAGTTCGTAAAGGACAAGAAGCCAATATGCTGGGCCAATTTTCCCAGATAATCATGATGATAGGCCGGTTTTCAGGGCTGGCATATTTAAAATGTTTTGTTTTGTTTTGTCCCAGTTGTATATTTTATTAATCTTAATTTTGATTTCCTTTGCAGCTATGTATACCATAACATACTTGTGGCGAGATAGATGTTAGAAAATAAAATAGTTCCCATAAATAGAGAAGAGAGCTGGTGAACTAAAGGTAGGGATGGCACAGGACAAAGTAGGTAGATGACTGCACAGTTCTAGATGGTTGCTATAAAAGAGAGCTGTGAAGTAAGTCACCTTCTTGCTAGGCCTATCCTATGCTCTCAGGGTGTCTCTATTAGTTGTTGTTATGAATGCAGCTCGTTAATTATTCCCTACCATTTTAACAATAACACTGACAAACAACATTTTTCTTTCTTATATAAGAATAAGTGTTCTTAGGTCAGTTTCTTGCGCTGATTTCAAATCTGAAATCCGTTTATCCCTATCACGTCGGGTTCTTAAGATATTTGGGAATAAATATATTTTTGGGAAACCGTTATTTGCTCCGTTTCATTTTTACTATATAACTTATTAAAAATTAATAAAATGCAAAATAATTCTACTTTTTATACTGCTAAAAGATGCATGACATATGTTACGCTATTTTTCAAATAGTTACTGTATTTTGAAATAATTCTGAGCGAAATATGGCTTCTAGAAGTTGTAGAAATTCGGCTGATCTGTTCTGTTACGTGTGCGGATATTTTACCGATCGTGTTCACCAGAAAAACTTTACACCATTACTAAAGAAAGCATATGAACGTTATTTCGATTCGGAAGTTGATGATGCAAATAAATCTTGGAAGCCAAATGCAGTTTGTTCGACTTGTGCAGATACATTGCAGGTTGGTTACGAAAATCGCCGAAGCATAAGCCGATGCCTTTTGGAGTGCCAGTAATATGGCGTGAACCGACAAATCACGCTACTGATTGTTACTTCTGCTTGACAAATATCCATGGTTTCACTTTTAAAACTAGAAAGTCTGTGGTTTATCCAAATATTGAATCGGTTTCGAAACCAGTGCCTCGTGATCCAATAACGTGTCCGATCCCAGTTCCACCAGAACAATATCCATTGGACGTGAATGAACCATCAGAAAGTAATAGTTTACCTTCTTTAGAAACTGATTCTGACTATTGCAGACTGACAATTCGAGAACTTGTTACATGGTAGTGAACTTCGCGCATGGGTGGCATTCAAATCGATCATCGATAACTTTCTGGGAAATCACAAATCTGTCGACTATGTGCATATTGTTAAGCAGTGCATAGATGCATACAGAATTATAGGCTGTAACATGTCCCTCAAAATCCGTTTGCTCGATTCGCATCTTGACTTTTTCCCTGACAACCTTGGCGAAGTCAGCGATGAACGTGGAGAACGATTCCATCAAGATATCGCCGTAATGGAGTCACGCTATCAAGGACGGTGTAGTGTGACCATGCTTGCCGATTATTGTTGAATGCTTCATCGCGATGTACCACATGTCATTCACCGACGAAAGTCGACTGCAAAGAAATTCAAGCCTACATAACTGTTACACTTCTTGTATGAATGATGTTGTAATACTGTATGCGTTGTTAAAAAACTTGAATTGCGTATTTCTAGAGATCCCGACCTGATAGAGAAAAACGGTTTGCAGATTTAAAAACAGCGCATTAAAATTGACCAGAAAAACATAGAAATGTTAGAGAAAGAAAAAATAAATTTTTTTTTGTTAGTCAGTGTAATTATTCTTTTATAATCCATACACAACATATCCAATGCTGCGGATCTGAGCTTATCACTACACAAAGTAAGCCAGCTTGGCTTTTCTCAGCCACAGTATGGCTTCTTATAAGTGTGGGTAAGTCCGCTGGAGGTCTTCTCAGCTATACGATCTTGGAGTAAATTTTGAAAGTCCAGAATTGAGTCTGAAACGGGTTTATATACCCTATTTTTTCGCAGTCATATTGTCAGTGCTGGTCATGATGCGATGCTTTCCGAGAGACCCACTTTTCAGCCAATGATATTATTCCAGGGTGACTTTCTACCAATCACATACAAGCAGATTTCCTGTGATTTACTTTTATTGATAGAGTATTTGAGTACAATACTATTAAAGCATTTGGAAAGAACCAACTCTTAAACTTCAACACTATATTAAAAACTCAAAGCGACAGAAAATTCCTTACATCTAACGTGGGAAAACCACCACTTCCTTTAAGAGTTAAATTATGCTTATTAAATCCAATAAGCATATGTTCTGAAGAATATCGTTTATGTTATTTTTATAAAGCTGGAAACATTTACATATAAGGAAATAGTAAGTTAAAACTTGAATGGTAGTTTCCAAGGCTGCTGACAAATACAGTGTTTAAATAACTACAGACAAAAGTTTATTGTCAACAGTCACAGTAAAAGAAGCTTTGATTAGGCTGCAAACAAAATATTTAGAATGAAGTGGATGGAGCACCTTCAGTAGTAAAAGATCTGGTTAATGTTGATCAGAATTGGCATTACTGCATTCCAAGCTAACCCATAGGTACTCAGTCTGCCTCAGAAAAAGTCAAAAAGCATGAATGCTAATTGTTCCTGTAGCACATGGTTGTATACATGACAGATGCATCCTCTTATATTTCATTCCCTGCTAGTCTGTCTTCTTCTTCTTTGATCCTTAGTCGCCAACTGTCAAAGCAGTCAGTGGCCATCATGCCTGGTGGCGTTTTGTAGGGCAGCAACAAACTGCTTCCACTTTGCTCGGTCAGCGGCCATCTTTTGTGCAGTGCCCCCAGCTCTGGTTCATTCTTTGCATCTCGGCCTGCACAGTTTTCCGCCATGTTGTTTTTGGTTGACCTCTCTTTCACTTTCCTTCAGGGGTCCATAGCATAGCTGTTCTTGTGATGGCACCAGGGTCTCTTCTGTGACCAACCCAACTCTAGTGTCTGCCAGCTGTGATGGTATGCATGTCCTCTTGGGTGCTCCAAGAAAGCAGTTCTTGGTTAGTGATGGTATTTGGCCAAAAGATTCTGAAAATTTTCCTTAGGCAGATTGTGTGGAAGGAGGACAATTTCAACATTTCCTCTCCAGCATTCTGCACCAAAGAGAAGCACAGAAAGTACACAGCTCTCATAGAATCTTAATTTGTACTGTACTAAACGGACTTCTAGATGTTGTTTAGACTAGTAATGGCTGTTCTCATTTTATTCATTCTGTTGTTGATGTCTTTGCTTGTTCCGGCGTGTGGTGTTACTTGCATCCTAGGTATGTGAATGTGTCTATCTGTTCTAGCTTCTGTTTCCTTATTGTTATGGGCTCAGGATTGCCCACATTGAGTGTCATGAGTTCTGTCTTCTTTATATTGATGTTCAGACCCACCTGCTGGCAATACTTATTCAGTCTATCTGTTTTTTTCGTGGTTGTGTTGATGTGAATGTGCAAGTAGTACAATGTCATCTGCATATTCCAGATCTTCCAGTGTAGAAAACGTTCATTGTATTCCTCTTGGATTGCCCTCTGTTGTTTGGTGCATTACCCAGTCTATGACTTTCAAAAATAAAGTTGTAGATAAGGGGCATCCCTGCCATACTCCTGTTTTCACCTCAAATGTTAGGTTGCTCTGACCAACACTACATGTAAAGTTAGCTTAGAGGATTTTTATGATGGAAACCATGCAGCTGGAAATTCCATAAGCCGTCAGGATTTTCCATAGGCTGTCCCTTTTATGATGTCAAAAACCTTTTCAAAATCAATAACGGTAATGTATAGCTGTTTCTACCATTCTGAACACTGCTCTAATGTTCCTGAGGGTGAATATATGATCTGCACATCTTCTGTTCGTTCTGAATCCTGCTTGTTCTTTCCTCAGTTTATAGTCTACTCCTTTTGAAATTATCTGGATAATTATCATGCCTAGTATGTTACTGGGAACTGAGAGGAGTATAATTCCTCTCCAGTTGTTGCAGTCTGCAAGGTTGCCCTTCTTGGGCAATTTGACAATCATTCCTTTACTCCACTCCATTGGTGTTGTCTTTCTTTTCCAGACTTGTGCGAATAGTGGCTGTGATAGTTCTATGCTAGTCATATGTTTGATGCCAAATTCCAACACTCTTAGCCCTGTTGATTCATCGGTTGCAGTGTCGTTCTCTAACAGGTGATCATCAGTTATCCTTAGTATCTCTCTCTTATCCATATCCAGTGTCCCCACTATGGGTGCTCTCGAAGTAAAAGATTGACTTCATGGCAAAGGTCACTCAAGAGAATAGAGCATGTCAAAGATATCCTGAAGAAATACTATATGATGCTAATGAAAGCAAGAAATCTCAAACAAGAGTATAAATTGCTTCTCCCATTATGCTGCATGGCATATGTGGAAAGAAATAAAGTAATCAGCTCCCATGCAGGTGGGAGACAGAGTGTCTGTAATAATTCACACATGTTAGCAGTTTTTGTCAACGAATAGTTGAGTACCTTTCAGTTATCATAATGTACTCTGATATTTCTTAATGGTGTTTTTATTGTGTTTTCTTTAAATACAGGGTTATAAGAATAAAGAAAAATTCATAGCAGCACAGGGTAAGTAATATTGTTATTTTGATAGTAAGATATTGATAAAATACATTACCACAGAGAAGATAAGACCAGCTTGCTTAAAAACTTTAGTTTTAGAGGACAGCGAACTCATATTTTTAACAGAATGTGAATGATGATAATGTACAATATATTACTAGCGCAGTTCTTCCCAACTAGTGTTCCACAATTCATCATCAGGGGTTCTGCCAGAAATTGTGCAATAAACATTTTGAAATACCGTTAAAAATTCCAAATATTGTTCTTAATTAGGGTTAAATTTAGTTGTGTGTCTTTATGCGTGTTTCATATTGTATCAACAATCAGCTTACACATATAATAATTTAAACATTTGCAAATGCTTATATCATCTGAAACACTCTGCTTCTTTATCTAAAAATGTGTGGTAATAGAATTGAAGAGGAGTTCCATTGGATGGGGAAAATTATTTGAGTGTTTCCGTAATGCTAAAAGGCTGGGAAACACTGCTATGATACAGTGTATATCCAGATTAGATATCACATTATCATGAAAGATGAAAGAGTAAGTTTGGAATTTCATTTTCATGCTTTTAAGTAATTGCATTCATTAGATTCAGAGAATTCCAGAAAAGTAGTGAAAATCTATTGAAACATGATAGTGCAAAAACTACACATTGTTAACATTTTTTTCATCTGTTGTTGTTTTTAAAAAAAAATGTATGATGAAAAATGTCTCTTTCAACTTTGTGTGGGCTATGTTGTTATTTTTTTTTTTTAAATTTGTGATGGAAAATGTCTCTTTCAACTTTGTGTGGGCTATAATTAGGATATATAGTGTCTGTAATTATAGATAATATGTTTAACTGTCGATAACTGCTCATGGCATCATCCCACCTGTTCAATTGTTGTAAATAGAACAAATGAAAATGTCAAACTTATGACTGTATATGTTTTTTTCCTTTGTCCTCAAATGATTGTCTTCATATTTGATACGGTACAAAGAAAAAAAAAGGAGGTGGGAGGAGGGAGTACCAAAGCCTGAGGTGTATGGTTTAACATTTAATTTACATTTATAGATAACATAATTTCTACTAAATATAACTTAAAACTGCCCAAGTTTTTATAGTGTTCTTATAGTTTGGATAAGAACATGCCTTTGGATACTTATAAAGCAATGATGTAGTGGCATCACATTACATTTGGGACCTAAGACGCGTCAACAGTGAGGAATGCAGTTAGCGACAAATAGCTAGGCTGCTTGTGTCAGTGTCAGCAAATCAGAGCTGACCAAGACCCTACTCCACCTCCAAGTGGTGATCCTGGAAACAGGCTGCATCACTGCAGTTTGGCTGAGAGAGTAGGGATCGAAGTGGGAAGGTTAACCAGGTCCCAAAAATGCCGTACTGAAGTCGGATGTATCGGCCTAAAGGCGCAATTATCGCAGCTTCGCTGTAAATGGACACAACGCAACCAGCGTCCTTTTTGGGAAGAGTGAAGAAGAAGAAGAAGAAGAAGAAGACATTACATTTAATTACAAAATGCAACATTCTTACAATAAGTGAAGTGTACCCTCAGCTCTCTTATATGACATTCACAATAGCAGATTCATTATCAAGATTTTACTAGTCATTCGATTAAAGATAGCTACAGCTGCAAAGTTCTTTGTTTGAGAAAATGGTAATAAATAAAAATACAATAACTTGATTACTTACAGAATTTGGTGTTGTCATATATGAACTAACTACATAATGAACTGTAATCAAAATTACCTACAGGTCCAAATAAAATGATCATTGATGATTTTGTGCGTATGCTGTGGGAACAGAAGGTTGACAAAGTGGTCATGCTAACACATTTGGTAGAGGAGGGAAAGGTAAAAGAGTGATTTCTGCCTTTTGTTTAATGGCAGTTTGGGATATCTATTTCTGGTGTATTGACACTTTTCACAGTTCCTAGCATAATGGGTCAAAGGAATGCTACATTCTTAATAATATATACATTATAATAATAGCCCCTTCAGTCATAACTGACTATGAGAATGCGCCCCTGATGTGACAGCCCTCAGCTGCTTTTTTTTTTCCTGGTGTTCCTTTTAATGTTTTCTCCTCTCTTCTGCTTGCCTTGAGAGCTTCTTTTCGCCCAGTCTGGGGTGATGCCGCAGAGAGCATCGCCACTTGGTGCGATCGGCAGCTTCATCCGCCCCGGATGCTAGATTTATGTCCAGTGCCTTCATGTCTCTCTTGCAGACATCTTTGAACCTCAGCTGTGGTCTGAACATCAGTGGAAGGTCAATAAACAACCTTAGATATGCAGATGATACTGTGTTGTTAGCTGAAAGCAAACAGGAGTTACAAGAACTAGTGAAGCAAGTGAACAGTATAAGTCATGAATATGGACTCGACATTAATATTGAGAAAACAAAAACTATGATAATTAGCAAAACAGACGATAAGCCCACATTAAAGATAAGCGTAAATGGGAAAATCCTGGAACAAGTCAAGAGCTACGTATATCTTGGTCATATAATAGAAGATGGCAGATGTGAAGCAGAAATCAAGAAGAGAATAGGAATGGCCAAAACATGAATCATAAACTGACATCTAAACAGTTATCTCACAAATTAAAACTGAGAATCATAAAGTGTTATATATATTCTGCATTTCTGTATGGTGTAGAAACATGGACGATGAATAAGCATTTGGAAGAAAGAATTGAGGCTCTTGAAATGTGGATATGTAGAAGAATGGGGCGTATCTCATGGAAAGTGAAGAAAACAAATAAGGAATCCTAGAAAATCTAGGTATGAAAAGAGAACTAATGAGGGAGATCAAAGTTCGGCAGCTAAAATACTTTGGCCACATAAAAAGGCATAACACCTTGCAGAAGACCATAATAGAAGGGAGAGGTGAAGGCAAACGTGCAGGGGGAAGACAGCGCTGTAAGTGGGAAGATAACATCAAAAGATGGACAGGAAAGATTCTATCAGAGTGCACCACCAAGAAAAGAGACAGAAGACGTTGGAGATCCTTTACAGCCAACCTTCGTTGTGGAGATGGCAGCTGATGATGTGGTCACCCAATTGTTCTTTTGCCATCTGCCAGTTGTCCTTAGAAGATATCTTTTGGGATGCGACCATCTTCCATGCGGCAGACATGGCCAAGACAGCGTAGTCTGTGCTGTCTAAACAGCAGGCTTTGAAGGTCAGCACGTGACAACATCTTGAGATTTGTCACTTTGTCCTTCCATGGAAATACTGAGGATGTGGCGTAGACACCGTAGATGGAAGGTATTGAGCCTTAGCATAGGTTGTTTGTCTCGCTGCCATATAGAAGTGTGCTGGTGATGCAGGCATTATGTACCGCAGATTTGGTCTTCGTTGTGAGTTTGGAGTTTCCCCAAACACGCGTTGTGAGGTGAGCAAAGATGGCTGCAGATTTGCCAATGCAGCTGTCAATTTCTGTGTCCAGAGAGAGTTTTACCCCAGGTATGTGAAGTGGTAGGGAGCCGCGGTAGCATAGTGGTTAGTGCACTGGCTTCCTAGCGCAGTGGTCTGTGGTTCGATCCCCAGATGAGGTGGGATTTTTTTAGGCCACAAACGGCTCCTGGGTCGACCCAGCCTCAATTGGGTACCAGAGCAACTCTGGGAAGGTTAAGGCGGCCGGCATGATGCCGACCACATCACCCCTAGTGTGCCGACGGTCAAGATAATATGGGCCTAACACCATATTCCCAATATGCCTCAATGGGCATGTAACGGGTTCCTTTACCTCCTATGTGAAGTGGTGCACCACTGCCAATTCTTAGTTATCGACAGTGATAACTGGTGCAGCATCCACATCCTGACCCAGTACATTTGTTTTCTTTAGACTTACTGTGAGGCCAAAGTCCTTTCATGCAGGAGCCGACCCTTCTGGTTTTTGTTTTAGCCTTCAGCCTTTAATATATACATATTAAAATGTTGTTCCTTAACCAGCGGCACTTGGGCTTTCAGCCCTTCGGCCCAATGACATGTCATTGCGAGGCTGGGGAGCCTGTGGACTTTCCTTCCAACCCGGTCAGGAGCTTTGCTCCTTCCCATCCACAGAGGGTTTATCTCAGGAGCCGTTCAGGTTATTCAGTTAAAATCCTGGTCGATGACACTTCTTCAAATGCCCATGCCCGGGCTTGAACCTTGAACACCAGATTGCCAGCGCAATGTGGTAACCATTACACCAGCGCAGCTCCCAACATACATATTAAAATAAATTTAAAAGAAGATTCTAACCTTACTATCTTAGTGCATTTTCCATAACACTTGACTTTCTTTTGATAAATGAAGAAATATAAATTAACCACAGAGCTACATCAATTTTTCTAACACTTGTTTGCTTTAGTGCTTTTTAATGGAAAACAAAACAATAACTATGTAGCCCAGTACTTGACATTAAAAGAAATTGTTTATTGTGATAATCAGGCCAAGTGTGAAAGATATTGGCCAGAAGACAACAAAATAATGTTTGGTGACATCCAGGTCAAACTGGCAGCTACTCAAGTGTTTGCTGACTACACAATTAGAAAACTGAGACTAAGAAAGGTAGATCATCACTGTTGGATACTCTTCACATCATCACATCATTATATTACTTTTCGCTCCCTTTGGAGTATGGAGTCACTACTGCTTGATCTTCTTGCAGGAAGTGCTGCATCAAACCCTTTGTGTGCTGTTGCAATAATGGCTTCTGTAGCCCTCCTTTTACATGATGAGGTGGCCAGTCCCATGCACAACCCCATACTAGTCACCTCTTTTGGCATGCCTGAAGGAGCAGTAGTCGTATTATTTATTGTGAGATAATGCTGTCATTTTAAATTTTTTAGTTCTGCCAAACCAGTGGCTGTATGGCCTACTCTTTGCGATATCCCACTGAAAATTAAAAAAATTATTAAACCTCCTCACCACAAAAATATTTTTAGAATGTGATTCCTGTATACATACTACGGAGTTCGTGCACTGTGCTGAGATCAACGTGTTATCTAAGGGAGGAGATCTGAGCACTGATGGAGTTGTCTGTGTGCAATGAAAATGCTCCTGAAAAACCCAAAAAGAAAAAAAACAAAAACTGTCATTTAAAGATTATGGTACACACTGGTTTCAATGAACCACAGTAACAAAACTGCTGATGTCATGGCCAATAAGGCTTTACTCTGGACAAAACAAACATAACAACAGAAGGTGTGGATTTAAAATAAAAATATATATAATTTATAATTTTCATAGAAATCAGCAGTCAGATCTAAGGTCCTTGAAACATAGATAGTATTTCTTCTTTCTCTTTGTGTAATAACAGCAATTGGGTTTATGTTTCACATATTTAAGGAGAAATTTGAGAACAACATAACATGTTTTAGCAAAACTTTTATTCAATTATAAAACAAATAAAGTCCCATGGTTAGATACTACCATAGTGGAGTGAATTGCTGGAGACTTCATCTACACTGGGTCTCAGCTTTATGAAGTGGGGTAACCTGTTTCCTTTCTCGCTGGCTTTGCCTTCCCTAATTTAATAGCAGAGTTAGGTAACCATTTTTTACTGCTGGGTAGACTGGAGCATGACAGTCTGGTTTTGAACATGGTCCCATTGCTTCAAGAAGCAACCATTGTGACCACTATGCCACTCAGAAGCTCAATTTATATTTAATTATATCTTAATAAAATTAGCTGTGTTATATTCAACTCAAATAGTATATGTGTCATGTTTGTTCATGGTTTTTTTTTTTTAATTTTTTAATTATTTGGTTGATAATTTAATCAAATGAGGCTTAGTGTACAGTTTCTCTTGACTTGTGCATAAACATTCTTAAGAGCAAAATATTGACTTATTGGGTTTGTCATTTAGCCATATTTGGCTTAATCTGCAAGATCAACCAGTGTGTATCATTCAGTAATGTATTATTAAATGGTTGCTACAGGAAGATGACCGTTTGGAAAATTTATAAAGATTCACTTTTTTTCTGCTTGATCAGGATGGTGAAACCAGCCATAACTTCACCCATTTTCACTTCACTTCCTGGCCAGATAAGGGTGTTCCAACAACACCTTGGAGTCTAGTGGATTTTGAGCAGAGAGTGTTTACATGTCCAACTACAAAGCCTGTTGTTGTTCACTGCAGGTAAGTCCTGATTAGTCATTGGTTCCTGTTACTTCATCATCATATCCTTCAGCTCCCTGTGGAGTATAAATCTCAGTCAATTCCCACCAAGGCAGGCCCAACCCCCCCCCCCCCCCCCCCCACCCCCCAATGCCATCCTTCCAAATACTTTCCATGTCTTCCTTAAATCTCTGCCTTTCTCTTCTCCCTGTGTTTTCGTAATTCTTTTACCTTGAGGATTCCAAAGGAAGAACTGATTTGTAATGCTATCAGCTCATTTCCTCAATGTCTACCCTGTTCAGTACCATCTTTTGTCTTTACCTCATCTTCTGTTCACATTTTTCTGGTTCTTTCCATCAAATACATGTTGGCCATCTTATCAAGCCATTTTAATCCTTGTCTGTGCAAGCACCATTTATGAAAGTGTAACTTGTCTGTGCAAGAACCATTTATGAAAGTGTTACTTTTCTGTGCAAGCACCATTTATGAAAGTGTAACTTGTCTATTGTCATCCTTTGCTCACCATGGTTCCAGACTTTACGACTGTCATCAGTGAGTCAGTTGAAAACTCTCATTTATGTATTAGACTTGATTTCTTGTGATTTGCTTTTGTTATATAGTTTATATTAAGCACTTAATTACCTGATGCAGGCATTCATAAACAGATTATTAGGGTTAACATAAGAGTCAGAAATAATATACTAGAGAGGGAACCATACAAGTGCTCACCAAACAGAGCATGAATAAACAGTGGTGTTACTGAGGGAACCATACATGTGCTCACCAAGCTAAGCATGAATAAACAGTGGTGTATCTATTGAGGGAACCATACAAGTGCTCACTAAGCTAAGCATGAATAAACTGGTGAATCTACTGAGGGAACCATACACATGCTCACCAAGCTAAGCATGAATAAACAGTGGTGAATCTACTGAGGGAACCAAACATGTGCTCACCAAGCTAAGCATGAATAAACAGTGGTGTATCTACTGTGGGAACCATACATGTGCTTACCAAACTAAGCATGAATAAACAGTGGTGTATCTACTGAGGGAACTCTGCCTAGGCCAGTCCCAAGCCCAGCTGAAAAAGGAGGAGGGCGGCAGCCCATCCACCATGCAAAGGCACAACAGGCCAATCACCTGTTTGCTTTAAATCATGATTACGAGAACTACAAGAGAGAAAACCTGACTGATTCTAAAGGGGGCGAACTGGAATGGGCTACGACTTATGGAACTTGGAACACAAGAAGTATAAATGGGAAAGAAGAGGAGCTGGTGGAAGAGATGAGGAAACCAAAACTAGAAATCCTCGCTATAACGGAAACAAAGAAAAAGGGACAAGGAGTCATGGATCTCGATGGCAACATGCTGCTTTACAGTGGTGTACCCACATCTGAAAGAGCTAAAGGGGGCGCGGGTTGCATTGTGGCCAAAAACCAAAACGATAGTATCTAGGGATAGAACTTTGTCTTACGGTTGTAAAACTAAAAGAAGGAGAAACCATAGTCAACCTGGTTATAGTGCATGGGCCAATTGAGGATGAGAGAGCAGAAGTCAAGGAGGAATTCTTCAAGCTGCTTCAAAGGACAGTGGATGACTGCCTAGATGAAATTATCATGCTCAGAGATTTCAATGCCAGAGTTGGAAATGACCATGCTAGATGGGGTGGAGTTAACGGAAGATATGGAGAAGATACTCTCAATGACAATGGAAAGCAACTCCTTAGATTCTGCAGTGAGCAGAATCTGATCATTACAAACACAAAGTTTCCCCATAAGCGCATACATGCTTACACTAGATGTGAACCAACAAAGAATGAGAAGTCAGTGATCAACTATGCCATAGGAGGAGCTCATTCAAATATGTCCGGGATGCTAGGGTCTGGAGGGGGCCAGAGATTGGAAGTGATCACTACTTGCTTACAATCAAAAGAACAACTGAAAGAGTTGCTCAGCCTAGGAACTGCCCAACATCACGCAAGAAACTAAGTAAACGAACGGGAGAAATGAGCATTAAGACCTACAAGCTGAGAGAGCCAGAAATTAAGACCAATTATCAGGGGCTTATTGCTGCTGCGGTGAGAAACACTGAAGAACAACCTGATGACTTGGAAACCCTCTGGCTTAAATTCATAAAGACAGCTGCTGCAGAAGCATGTGGTGAAGTCTGACTTGGGAACAAGAGAAAAAGGACACCTTGGTGGACAGAGGAAGTCAAAGAGAAAATAAGAGAGAAGAAAATGGCATGGAAACAATACTTAGGAGCTAAAAACACAGGACAAATAGAGAAATATAGAGAATATGTGATACTTAGAACAGAAGCAAAGAACAAGGTGCTAGCATCAAAACAGAAGATGCGCAAGAAAACCAGAAAAGACCCTAAAGAACATGAGGAAGAAAAAACAATGCTCTCTCAAATTTATAAAGGACAAGCAAGGCAAATTGCTTACTGCCCCGAAGAAAGTAATGGAAAGATGGAAAGAATATTTCTCAGAACTCCTGGATGGTGAGCAAGGTCAAGCATCAGAAATGATAACCACTAGCACAGAAGAGAAAACCAATGGTGGTGAAGATGACATAAAGATGGAAGAACTGAAGGCAGCACTGGAGAAAATCAAGATGGGCAAAGCAGCAGGGCATGATGGTATAACACCAGAAATGGTTAAGTACATGGGAGCATCAGGCAATCTATTACTCTTAAGGGTCCTACAGGCAGCGTGGTGCAACAGGACCATACCAAAGGGTTGGGAGATTGCCATCATAACACCAATTTTCAAAAAGGGTGACAATCGACAATGTGGAAACCATAGAGGCATATCTCTTCTCAGTGTCCCTGGTAAAATCTATTCTAGAATCTATTCTAGCTGAGCCACAATTGGATGAGGTCCAGTGCGGATTCTGAGCAAACCAAAGTACTCGATCTAATCTTCACACTCAGACAGCTGAGTGAAAAGGCTCTTGAGTATAACAGTGAGATTCATCTTTGTTTCATAGATCTGGAAAAGGCGTTTGACAGGGTCCCCTGGAGCAAACTTTGGGACTGTTTGGCAAGGAAGAACATTGCAGCACCTCTGATTCATGCTATACAGAGCTTCTACAAGTCTTGCAGAAATTATGTGAGGTCAGCAAACCATAAGTCAGAAGAGTTCAGGACCACCACAGGTGTAAAACAAGGTGATATCCTGTCACCTTATCTTTTCATACTCCTCATGGACGATGTCATCAAGGCATGTAAGGAGAGAACAAGAAAGTATTCAGTGGGATACTGGAAGATGAGACAGGTCTGTATTTCAGAGCTGGCATTTGCTGATGATGTTGCCCTGATTGCTAAATCAGAGGCACATCTTCAATCTAATCTGCAAGTCTGGAAGGAAGGGCTGGAGAAGAGAAGGATGGTCATAAGCAGCTCTAAAACAAAATCCATGGTGATATCACGAGAAGAAAGAAGACATCAGATTAAGCTGGGAGAACAGGTCCTGGAGCAGGTCGACCACTTTAAATACCTCAGAGCTATTATAGACTGAAAGGAAGGCATCAAAGAAGAGTTGGCCATTCGAAAAGCAGCAGCTGGGAGACTTTTTCAGGCCATAAATCAAGGATTCCTCAGCAAGAGAGAGGTTGGTAAGAAAACGAAGATAGCTATATACCGCTCCACCTATGTCCAAGTCTTGACCTATGGATGTGAGTCATGGGCAATGCCTACAACCCACAAAAGCCAGATCCAAACCTCAGAAATGAGGTATCTGAGGAAGGTGGTTGAAGTAACAAGAAGAGACATGGTTCGCAACCAGACGATACATCAAGGCCTAAAATCTCACCCCCTGCAGACCCAAGTAGAACAGTCCCAACTAAGATGGTTTGGCCATGTCTGCAGAATGGGAGAAGATCGGCTACCACAAGCATGGGAAACAAAGAGCCAGGTATCTAGACCCCCAGGATGACCCAGAGTCTGCTGGGAGGACAACATTAGACATTCTTTGAAGGACTGAAGACTAGAATGGAACCAGGCCAGAAGGAAGACAGCCGATAGGATAGTCTGGCGCTCTCTCTTCCAAACCTCTACACCTCACGGTAGAAGGGGAATGACTTAGTAAGTATCTACTGAGGGAACCATACAAGTGCTCACCAAGCAGAGCATGAATAAACAGTGGTGTATCTTCTGAGGGAACCATACAAGTGCTCACCAAGCTAAGCATGAATAAAAAGTGGTGTATCTACTGAGGGAACCATACAAGTGCTCACCAAGCTAAGCATGAATAAACAATGGTGTATCTACTGAGGGAACCATACAAGTGCTCACCAGGCTAAGCATGAATAAAAATAAATGGTGGTGCATCTACTGAGGGAACCATACAAGGGCTTACCAAGCTAAGCATGAATAAACAATGGTGAATCTACTGCCCTGGGGGCTTGGTACGTCCTTGGGGCCCCAGCACTGAGTGGGTCCCAAAGTTAGCTGTTTCTTGTCTTTGTGTATACCTGTTCAGTTTCCTTTGGTCTCATGTTAAAAGTCAAAGCATATCCCGGCATCAAATTCTTCATATACTTTTGCAGTGGTGATTTATGGAGCAGTTTGTTTTACATCATGATGCTGCTAGCTTCTTGCACAGCTTTACTTGTCACTTCTTGTGACATGCTTGGTGGAAGCAGATGTCCTGTTCTTCCTTTGTCCCATTAGAAACCCCAGGATCAACAAAAGATTCTTCTTCTTCTTTGATCGTTAGCCACCGACCGTCAAAGCAGTCAGTGGCCATTACGCCTAGTGGCATCTTGTAGGGTGATACAGACGATCCGGTTAGCATAGCAGGTCTGTGATCAAAGTATCATGGAAGTTGCTTTACGCAGTTGAATATTGAGTTAATAAAGAATGTTCATAATCTCTGTCCATGACTTGAGTGTTCTGGTTCTCATTCATTAGTAATAATCGTGCTTTAATTATCTGATATGCGAATGCGTGGTAAGTATAACCAACAAGTGAATATCTCAATCATCAACTTGATAAGTCCATCTTATTTGAGTCCACGAGGAAAAGTTTTATTACGTAAACAAACATATTTGACGACATTAGTTAATGTAGTTCATAGTAAGCATACATGACAAATTGAATACTTGCAAACATCCTATTATGGGTCCATGTCGTACTTGAAAAACTGTCAAACGAACATCATGGCTATATACTCGCGCTGCTGGGTTTCAGACAACCGGTAGTGAGCGCATGTGTCTTGACGAGACTGAATCAACTACTTAATCATTTATCTCTTCATCAATTACAATGGACTGACCCGTGTCCGTACTTGACTAAAATATATATATGTGCAGTAGCATCATGCACAACCTTGGAAGGGTAACAAAATATCCGTCTTCACTGCTTGACGGTCAATACAAAAAGGGTACGGTAACCTAGTCACCAAGCGTGACCATATCGATGCTAACACGTCATGACTTGACCGTGCATTTCGCGTTCATAACTCCGTAAAGTATAAAGATCAATTTATATTAATTCCATTGACCCTAATCATGCGCACTGCCAATTTCTAGCAGATGCCATCAATAAAACTACCTTAACAATTCTCTGCCCGCCGTGGGAAAAAAATCTATTAGATAGATTTTTTTACTACCTTACTCAATTTATACAAAAAATTTAATAAAAACCCGACATATGGCCTACGATGTTCTGTCTGGATTAGTGTCGTGGTCATGTCGATAATACATAAGTCATATAACATTATTAAACAAAGGGGTGTCAACTGTCGCTAATAATTAGCTATTGAAGACTGTTGTGAGTGAGTAATGAAGTGTTAAGTGAAGAAAATTATTCTAACTAATTAAAATTAAACTAATTTGTGATAGTAAGTATGTAATGTATTAATTAATTAACATCTAATTAAAGAACCTGATAGATAGTGTCATAATAAAAGACATGAGAAGTAAGGACAAATAAAGTAAAGAAAGAAAAAAAATAATAAATAATAAAATATAAATTAGTTTAGTTATGTGTGTTTACAATTAATTATTAGTGTCGTGTAATTACAACATAATTAACTTAATGAAATAATGAAAGAAAATAACATTAACTCTTTAAGTCCCAACAGCCAGTATACTGTACTTCCTTCTAGACCCATTTGGCCCGATCAACAGTATACTGGCTTTCATATCTCTTGATCCTTTCTAGGGCTGTTTTTTAATTTTGACAACTCAAAAACTCTTTTTTCTTAAAGTATAGCCATCCATTTTGGACTTTTGGTTATTTATGCATATGAACATTTTAAAAAATTATTTCCAAACAACAATAAAAACGCACTGGGGTGGCCATTTTTGCTTGGGCCAAACCCACTTGTTTGCCTGGGACTGAAAGAGTTAATACATTTCATGTGAACATCTTAACTAAAACTATCTAATGTATACATAAAATATTTAGAGTATTTGCTTGTGTGATTTTCTTTTTCATCATTTCTTTCTTTGACATATTTTCTTCTCTTTTATTTTTTTCTCATTATTTTTAATCACACTTCAATTTTATTATACTCTTCATTAATTTAATAAATATTAAACTTAATGTTGGATGTGATGATCCATCCGTCGTTATGTCCCTTGCGAATCTATGGAAAGTTCCTTAGAAATTTAATACTGTTCAACTAAACTTCGTTCCTGATTGAATATAAACTTGATCGTTTTGAGTTAGTCAATTTCTGTAACCAAACGTTATATGTCCAGCTTGGATTCATATCGTATTCAAGACCATATCGTAGTGAGTTAGAGAACGATTGGACACTAACCAAAGTCCAAACGTTAGAACAGACCATCGAAATTTGTTTCTTGCTATCACGAATTTTCTTTTGGAAAATGAATACCTTGAATGATTGAATTCGAATTATTTGAAATATTTTTCCATGTAGAAGTGGTTCATATCAATTTTGTCGCAGGAATCAGTTAGAGTTCCAAAGTCGCTCTTGTTTAGCCGTTAATCTTTTAACTTGTAGACAATTCGTATTCGACTTCCGTTGGGTGTCTTGAAAGAGCATCCGCTAGAATGTTTTCTTTTCCGGGTATAGCTTCGATGATAAAGTCATATGGCTGAAGAAGAATCGCAAACCTGGCAAGTTTGGGGCTTTTGTGGTTTGAGCGTCGTAATGAAGCAACCGCCTTCTGGTCGGTTTGAATGGTAAAAGGCGCTCCCAACAAGAATTTTTCCAACCTTGTGATTGCCCAAACAATGGCCAGTAACTCCTTGTCAACAGTGGAGTATTTCGTTTCAGGTGATTTCAGTTTTCTTGAAATATACATAGTCGGATGAAGTATATCATTGAGATATTGCAGTAGGCAAGCTCCGATACCGTAATTACTGGCATCTGTTCAAAGAAAAAACTTTTTGTGAACATCTGGCAACCGTAAAATTGGTGGCCTAGAGAAGATTGTCAAAATGTTTTTAAATGTTCAGTCACAATCTGTTGTCCACGTAATTTTATTTGGTTTGTCTTTTTGCAATAGTGAAGACAAGATACCAGCTCATGCTGCATTAGCTGAACATGAGTAGAACCATCAACGACATTACTGTCTAACGTAGGCATGCAAAAATAACATACAGACAAAAAGACAAAGTATCATTGTAGACAAGATAACGAAATGTTATATAAAAGATAAGTTCATAATAATCAACCTATGAGAATAGATGAATAGGAAAGAAAAGGAATGATGACTGACTATGCTGAGTCATCAAAGACATGAGATAAACAGTGTTATTGCAACATGTTATCTGCGTGACGCAGAATCAGGTACTAATTTCAACCTCAGAGAATGGTGGTGAAAATACACACCATTGTCACGCTCCATAACCAAACGAGCGTCTCTATTGTTACAGAAGGTAACCAACGCCTCACTATTCTGACCATTGAATGATGGCAGAAGATGAACAAACTTCGCGTTTGCTGTATATTGAAAAAAATTACCGAGTGTCTGCCAGGTAGTTTCCTGTGGCAGATTACGCACTAGAATGGTGCAAGAACATGCACCTTTTCCAATATATGTAGTCTTATTGTCACGAAACTGTGAACAATGAAGATATGTATTGCTAATCATAGAAGAAGAATTGACCTTTCTTTTTTTCATACACGTGGTACTTTTATTAGCTGATGTATCATCCTGATTGAAATTAGGATGATACTTATCAGTATATACGGCAGTAGATTTCATGCATGTCGTATAGAACTGCCTGTTAGGCAAAGGTAATACTTTGCTACGAGATTGATTTGTTTTAATCTTATTATCTAGGTTCATGTTAACCCTAACATTATTATTTTCATTAGGAAAATCCTTTCCCTTTTTCTTAACTTCAAAAGGTTTCTTAGGATCAGTTTCAATCTGATCCTGCCGCCAAGATTTATTCCCAGAATTGGCAGTATTCTGTTGTCGAGGGAAGGTGTACTTGCCTCGAAATGATTTCCTAATCTCTGTTGGGTGTGTTGATACCTTAGTATCACCCATAATATTGACGGCATGTCGTGTAATAGGTTTATCATCCATTCGTTTGAAAGCAAAAGAGTCTCTGTCAATTACTGATTTAGGTTCATTGTCAGTACAATCATCCACTTTGATACTTGGAGTATTCTCTTTTATTAATTCCTGAGCCTGAGCTTGTGTTGTTACAGCATTGGCCGTAGCCAAGTTTACTCTTTCCCATTCTGAGTTTTCCTCAGGTGTGCAGTCCTTGCTGCCGTGGATACGTCCGATTGTGAGATCAGCAATAGGACTCTGAAGTAAACATACTTTAACTTGACCTGAAAAAAAAGGGGGTGTTAATGTCAATTATTGCTGTGGGATAATATTCAATGGTCCCACCAAAAGTTATGCAACGTACAAACTCATTAGTAGCATAGCGAGGATGTACTAGTGATTGCCAGATGCCGATCGTGGTTGAACCGCAATCTCTTAACACTGAAATTATGTTTCCATTGAACAGTCCTTTATTAAAAATCAGTGTCCCAGTTCCATCATTTGCAGTGAGACTAATTGCAGGAATAGTCTGTGTAATTCTCATTGGCAATTGGCTGGACTTCTGAAAAATAGCATGGCATTGTGGACAAACATTTGCCACATTATTATCAACAACACAACATGACGAAGATGAATGCGTTGGAATATCACTATTATGAACAATTGGGGTTGCATTGTTAGTCAATGCTGCCCCTGCAGTATGATCAAATTTATTTTGATTTCTGGAGGTAGGACGTTGTCTGTTATGACTACCTGAATGATCATTATTATTATTATCTCTGCCATTAAAACTCTTATTTCTTAGTCTGTAATTGTTATTACCATTATTATGCCACTTGTTATTACTATGATTGGCATTACCATTAAATGATTTATTCCAATTTGATTTGTTTTGATAACTATTATTATATCTAAACTGAGGTGACTGGTTTCTAAACTGTTGTCTACCCCGGTTAAAATTCCCATTATTGTAAGAATTATTTAGTCCTTGATAATCATTGTAATTATTTCTTCTATTTGAAAAATTTCTGTCAAGGCTCTGAGCTCTTGATCTTTCAAAACCAAGATATGCCATGTTGGAGGCAACCGGAAGTGGTTCCCTTACTTGTGTATTGGATATGCTACTATTGGGATGAGCAGTGCAGTAATTTAATGCCATTTTTTCTAGTTCCTCTAAAGTCGGAGGTTTACGTTCCTGTAAGAACGAAAAGAATGGTGAACTTACAGAAGATAGGACCTTATCCCTAAGGATTAAATCAACCAACTTGTCATAAGATTTTTCCACACCAGCAAGTTCGACCCATCTGTTGAATGTATTGCGTATATTCGCAACGAACCCTGTAAAGTCTTTATTTGATTCTGGCAGGAGAGTTTTAAATTTAATCCTACATCCCTCCTCGTCCAAATGAAATCGACGTAGTAATAAAGCCTTAATGGCATCATAATCTCCAGCGATTGTTGGATCAACATTCTGAGCTGCGCTTGCAGGTGCACCATCTAAAAATTCACTAAGTTTTAATGCCCATGCAGTTTTATCTAATTTATTAACCTCACAAATCTTCTCAAAACGTAAAAGCCAGGCCGATAAATCATCAACATTCAATCTGAATGTCGGTAATTTGAAGTGATAATTGCCTCTAGTTTGGTTAGGTGCAGACATATTTTGGGAATTATCACTATGGCTAACAGTAGCATTTTGTGCCTGTAATTTTGCTGTTTCCAACCTGATAAGTGCCAACTCTTTTTCTTGTTGTCTTATAATTTCATCTTGCTTCCTTTTATTTTCCTCTATTTCTCTTATTCTGTTCTCTTTTTCAATCTCTTCCCTTTCCTGTTTTGCTATCCTTCTTGCTTCTTTTGCCTCAAGTTCTTCTTCTTGACGCTTCAATTCAGCTTTTTGTTTTTCTAATCTGGCCTCATGTTTCGCAAGTTCCGCCACTGCGTATGCTTCTAGAACTTCTCCTCTTTTTCCAAAATCTTTACCAATTTTAACAAAATAGTCTAACGTAAGCATTTTGTAATTTAATAATCTATTTATTTAATCAACTATCTGTATTAATCAACAATATATATTACCATCAATTACCTATGTGTGCCCAGTGGCCAACGTAATATTATTAATAGATTAACGTACCAAGTATTATCCACTGTGCCTATTATATTCGAGGCAAACCCTCACTTTATAAGTATTTATCCATATATAATGCTATCATGCCCTAGTTCTTCTTCTTCTTCCATCCTTAGCCACCAACCGGCAAAGCAGTATGTGGCCAGTACGCCTAGTGGCGTCTTAGGGCAACAACAAATTGATCAATCTATCGCTGTTTCCACCACGCCTAGTGGCGTCTTTGTGGAACAGAAACAGACCAAACAATCTATCGTTGTTTCCGTAATCAGATTGGTTGGCAAGCAGGTGATCAGCCCACTGTGCATGCCCTAGTCATGATGCATAAAATGCATAAGCAATCGTGAATTGGACTAATACTGCACATTGTTGCAATTAATTAATCAAGTCCATTTTCTTTTTGAAAATTAATCAAAATATTTATATTGTATTATTACCTAATTAATTTACACTATTATTATTACATACTCAATTTATAAGTTAATAAATACAAGACAATTAGTCAACTAAAATGTTACAAGACATTGGCACATCACAACTGACAAATGAAAACGAAAAAAATGATTATATTGAAACAAGCAGAAATCGGAAGTACGTGCTAAGAAGAAAAACTAAATCTAGGTTACAACACATACACGTTAAATGATGACGTCACAGGACTCATAACTGACAAATATTTTACAATTATAAAATAAATGATAGGCAGATTAGAATGAACGGGATAGTTTACGAACAAGTTACGAAATGAATAAAATGAAACTCAATACAGCAAAATTACTACAAATATAACATTACTTTACAACTAAAACATCGAAGGTCGAATAACTTCAGGAGCAAACGCAGTATGCTGCTGGCAAATCTCAGCAGATGCTTTGCAAATGGAATTACTCAACTAATCCCTATTAGAACGGTTTTTAGATCTACTGACCATCTGAAAAGAGGTATTAGTCGATCTAAAAACTCCCAAATCCAACCGCCCGCTTATATAAATAACAAATAGACAATCAATGACAAACGAAACATAGAACAATTAATTGCAGATAACATGCCCGAATAAAATGAAGTGTACTACACCTAGTTTTGATGAATCGACAAAGGTTTCAATATTCACTTATCTTTTTGCGCCTAGTGATCTTCTTCAGTTAATACCAGTATGCGTCAATGGCCAACTAGGTACAGTGAGCTGAACTTCATCGTTTTGACAGGGTTTCCTCTTGATATTCTCCTTGCATCGATGCTTGTAGCAGGACATTAGATTTGACTTTCGTAAAGCTGCCAACGGTTGTCATTGACTCGGTCAAAAAGGGTGATGACGTATATTTGACCTCTAGTCATGCGCAGTGTCTTATAAAGTCATGTGAACGTATTGTAAACGTAAACAATCGTGTTGCGAAGAAATTTGTCGCTAGATCTAACCTGATGAAGGAGAAGATTTTCGTATTCCCGAACTGGCCTACCAGTTCTCTGATACAGACGATCCGGTTAGCATAGCAGGTCTGTGATCAAAGTATCATGGAAGTTGCTTTAGGCAGTTGAATATTGAGTTAATAAAGAATGTTCATAATCTCTGTCCATGACTTGAGTGTTCTGGTTCTCATTCATTAGTAATAATCGTGCTTTAATTATCTGATATGCGAATGCGTGGTAAGTATAACCAACAAGTGAATATCTCAATCATCAACTTGATAAGTCCATCTTATTTGAGTCCACGAGGAAAACAGTTTTATTACGTAAACAAACATATTTGACGACATTAGTTAATGTAGTTCATAGTAAGCATACATGACAAATTGAATACTTGCAAACATCCTATTATGGGTCCATGTCGTACTTGAAAAACTGTCAAACGAACATCATGGCTATATACTCGCGCTGCTGGGTTTCAGACAACCGGTAGTGAGCGCATGTGTCTTGACGAGACTGAATCAACTACTTAATCATTTATCTCTTCATCAATTACAATGGACTGACCCGTGTCCGTACTTGACTAAAATATATATATGTACAGTAGCATCATGCACAACCTTGGAAGGGTAACAAAATATCCGTCTTCACTGCTTGACGGTCAATACAAAAAGGGTACGGTAACCTAGTCACCAAGCGTGACCATATCGACGCTAACACGTCATGACTTGACCGTGCATTTCGCGTTCATAACTCCGTAAAGTATAAAGATCAATTTATATTAATTCCATTGACCCTAATCATGCGCACTGCCAATTTCTAGCAGACGCCATCAATAAAACTATCGTAACATAGGGCAACAACAAATTGATTCCACTTTGCTCGGTCGACGGCCATCCTTCGTACAGTGCCCCAACTCTGGTTCATTCTTTGCATCTCATCCTCCACAGTCCTCCGCCAAGTTGTTTTTGGTCGGCCTCTCTTTCATTTTCCTTCAGGGGTCCATAGCATAGCTGTTCTTGTGATGGCATCGGGGTCTCTTCTGAGGACATGGCCAACCCAGCTCCAGCGTCTGCCAGCTATGATGGTGTGCATGTCCTCTTGCTTGCTCTGAGTAAGCAGATCTTGGTTGGTGATGGTATTTGGCCAAAAGATTCGGAGAATTTTTCTTACGCATGTTGTGTGAAAAGAGGACAATTTCGACATTTCCTTCTCTGTTCTTCTTCTTCTTCTTCTTTCGTTCGCTTGAACTATATTGTCTATATCTGCAATGTTGTTTCTTGTATAAACTTCACTGTCTTTTGTAGTTATTCAAGATATTTTCGAGCTCTAATTTTTTGCTGTAGCCGTCTTTTTTACTATTGACGCCTTCAGCATTCCAGTGCATTATTTTAAATGGTCTTTTCTTTGCTTGGCCAGTAGCTCTATTCTCATGCCTCCTGGCTCCACGGGGCAATTGAGAAGGACCCCCAGTAGTAGGGGTTGGGCCCTTCCGAGGCAGAGGGCCCGGCACTGCGCCTGCATGGGTGTCCGTCACAGGGCGAGTGCCATAACGTTTTGCAGATATAGGCATACTTCCATAGCGCATGTGCGTGGCATCCTGATTGCTGTGGTGCGCCTCTTGGCTGGTTGCCTCCGTCTTCAGCACCTTGACTTGCTAGGGCAGACTGTGGTCTTGCTCGAGTGTAGGAGGGCCTGGCCAGTCTTGGTTTTTCAGCCGCTGATGGCTGTACTTGAGCCCCATCTCCACGTCAAGGAGCTGGCCTCGATGGGGTTCCTTCTCTGTAACTCTCCAGCTCTCCGCGCCATAGAGAAGCGCAGAAAGCACACAGCTCTGATATAATCCTAATTTTGTGCTTGTGCTGTACTGCGAGGACTTCCATATGTTGTTTAGACTAAAAAAGGCTCTTCTTGCTTTGTTCATTCTGTTGTTGATTCTTCAACAAAAGATACAAGAACTTAAAAGAGAATGGATTTGGATTTAACATAACCTGAGAAAATCTGCCTCAGTGTCAGGAAGTGGATTTAAGTATAGAGTGTTGTCTGAATGTGTGGACAAGACACTATTTTTAGAAAGACTGAGAAGATAGATTTTTGATGAAAATGACAGTGAATGTAGAAAGATGAGACTAATGGCTTCGAGGGTGAGAACCGAGATTGACTCTCCCTCGCCACTCCTGACGTCTTTGATAGCTATAGACTCACCACCTCTTACTACCCTAAGGAGATAATGTTTAAATAAAGACCACAGACACACTATACAGACAATATATATACGTACAGTATAGTTTAGAGCCTGATCCAGTAAACGGTTTATAGTTTATTTACACAATCAATTAAATTACACATCAAAATAAATAACGTGCGATGGTCGCACACCTGGAAAAGAACCAAACAAATTAAAACGACATATAATATAACCCAACCCTTTCATCCACTCTCTCAACCTGTATGTGAAAGAAAAAAAGGAATTAAGTTTTCACACCCTGTACTTGGCGAGGTCTCGAGGTACGAGCCACCACTCCTAACTGTCCTATTAATAATTATTAACTCTAACACCACTGTCTGTCTGCAGACGAAACTAAATGTCTACACTCTATGAATACCCTATCTGATGTCCTACACTGCTAACCACTGCTTCTCAAGCACTGATCAACTAAATGACCTTTTTCAGTGCTATCTCAGAGGCTGTCCTACACAACTTTCTTTCTGCCTCTATAACCTCCCCCCCCCCCCCTCCGTTTCTGCTCAATGTCTACTCTGACAATGCCGTCATCTGCTGATGTGGCATCTCCGTTACGCCCTTTCTCTCGTTTGTGTTCGGGAAAGGAATGTTGACCCTATCTCCTAAACCTTCTGTCCAATCTGACAGACTCAAACTGGTTCTAACTTTCCATCCTCACTGTCTGGTGGTAAAGAGAATTCTGTTTCGACATCTGCCTATTCTTAACTCTGATCCTGATACCAAAGAGTTGTTTCGTGATACACCTTTGGTAGCTTATCATAGGGATAGGAATTTTAGGGATATTCTTGTACACAGTCGCTTGCGACATACTAGCCCGTCTTACTTTGGTACTAAACCGTGCCAACGCCGGATATGTAAGACCTGTCCGTTTGTACTCCAAACTCAGACAGTCACTTTTCCGAAAGGAAAATTTATCATTAGAGAGTCTTTTACGTGCGAATCCAGAAACCTGATTTATGCTATCATCTGCAAGAGGTGTGACATGACCTATATTGGTGAAACTGGCAGGCGTTTGGCATACAGGTTTCGTGAGCACTTGAATGACATCTATCATGACAAACATTTACCGGTGTCCCTTCATTTCAATAGGCCTGACCATTCAGGTAATTCCGATATTCATGTCACTGCCCTCCTTTCATGTGCCGGTAATGACAAGACTAGCTTTTCGTTGGAGAATCGTCTTATTTTTAAAATGGGCGTTTTAGCTCCCGATGGTTTGAATATCCAACATCATTTTGCATAAGTTCTGGTAACTTTTCTCTTTTTCATTCTTTATTCGTTGTTATTTAGATCTATCTTCTTATGTTTTTGTTTTGGTTTGTTTCGTATCTTTTTATATCTTTTGTTTTGTCGCTATCGTACGTCACTTCCTTGCGATTTCTGTGACAGAATACTACTGCTTTCTTTCAGTTTCTTTGGATCGAGCTGAGTGAACTTTTACTAGTTCCACAGTTTTGTTAATTCTCTTTGTTTCGTTGATTATTTACTTTCTTGTTTCAGTATTTCTTTTAGATTTTACGATTTTCTTGTATTATTATTGGTCTTTTTTTTCTCTCATCACTGTTGTTGTTTACTTTTTCCATCTGCTTGTATCGCCCATTTGTTGTATATTTCTCATCATAGTATAGTTTTGTAGTACCTATATGTAATTCTTGTCTTTGTCACCTGTTTGTGGCCGACGAAGGGTAAAACCCGAAACGTCCCTTGTTTCTTGTGAACCGTTATTTGTAAAACTGTTTTAATACCGTTTTATTGGTTTAAATACTTATATGCCCGGACTACTACTGCTGATGACTTCTGAAATAATGACTAGGTACTTGACAGGCTGCAGAGGCTTCACTGCTGATGAAACTTATTTCACCTGCCCAGTTACCCCTCATTGGGTGTAGGGCCGTCGGTATTATTATGACCGAATTTAAACAACAACACCAGGCCACGCGCCTTTGTTTCGGTGTGTGAATATAAGCGTAGAGCTCAGGATTTTTAAGAAATCCGTTCCTGCTGAAGAATGCTTCACTGCAAGAGAACTGCTATCTCTTGCTGGTGCAAACGTACTTGGCGGCGGTAACTACCGTGTCACTAATTTCCTTTCACCTCTTGCGATGCCTCGACCTTTCTACTACTGAGAATGGCCGACTATCTTGGCAAACTGTGAGGCAAATTTTGCACCGTGTGCCATGAAAAATTGCCAATATCGAATATCTCTAGCTTGAGCAAGCGATATATGACGTATGTGATGCTGCACTGTAATTCTGTCCTTCAACCGGCCCGATTCTGTGGTTCTATTTTGAATTTTCATCATTTTTTTCTTCTCATTTGTATATATATCGTGTTTGGTATTTTGGGTAGATAATTAAATTGGATGTTTTTATGATGGTAGGTTTATTTTACACTCGACCAGTTTTTCTTTCTTCTGATTTTCCGCAATTTTTCGTTGTTTACGGAAATCGCTAATTTTCGGGCACTCTTGCATGACGCGTCAGAAATGTCACTAACGTGATGCCATTTTTGGACACGCGGTCGCGTTGTTTTTAAATTTGATTGGCGTAGCTCGTAGTTATTTTTACTTTTCTAGCGTTTCCATTGGTCCGAGGGAAAGCTAGGGTATGCGTAGGAGAGAACACGCGGGGGTGACCCCGGTGTGTATAAATAGCCAGTTAAACGGCGGGCAAGTCTCTCTGAAGAAATATTGCCTGCTGGTCGACTTCGATTTATCGGTCGACTTCGATTTATTGTCTCCACTGTGGGAAAAACCGCGATAATCGGTATGTAGTAATTTTATTATCGTTTATTTATTAGAGGGTTCTTTGAGAATATCTTACTTACTACTTACTTACTTAGTCGTTCCCCTTCTACTGTGAGGTGTAGAGGTTTGGAAGAGAGAGCGCCAGACCATTCTATCAGCTGTCTTCTTCCTGGCCTGGTTCCATTCTAGTCCTCGGTCCTTCAAAGATTGTCTAATGTTGTCCTCCCAGCGGACTCTGGGTCGTCCTGGAGGTCTGGATCCCTGGCTCTTTGTTTCCCATGCTTGTCGTGGTAGCCGATCTTCTCCCATTCTGCAGACATGGCCAAACCATCTTAGTTGGGACTGTTCTATTTGGGTCTGCAGCGGATGGGATTTTAGGCCTTGACGGATCGTCTGGTTGCGGACCATGTCTCTTCTTGTTACTTCAACCACTTTCCTCAGATACCTCATTTCTGAGGTTTGGATCTGGCTTTTGTGGGTTGTAGTCATTGCCCACGACTCGCATCCATATGTCAAGACTGGGACATAGGTGGAGCGGTATACAGCCATCTTCGTTTTCTTACCAACCTCTTTCTTGCTGAGGAATCCACGATTTATGGCCTGAAAAAGTCTCCCAGCCGCTGCTTTTCGAGCGGCCAACTCTTCTTTGATGCCTCCCTTTCGGTCTATAATAGCTCCGAGATATTTAAAGTGGTCGACCTGCTCCAGGACCTGTTCTCCCAACTTAATCTGATGTTTTCGTTCTTCTCGTGATATCACCATGGATTTTGTTTTAGAGCTGCTTATGACCATCCCTCTCTTCTCCAGCTCTTCCTTCCAGACTTGCTGGTTGGATTGGAGATGTGCCTCTGATTTAGCAATCAGGGCAACATCATCAGCAAATGCCAGCTCCGAAATATAGACCTGTCTCATCTTCCAGTACCCCACTGAATACTTTCTTGTTCTCTCCTTACATGCCTTGATGACATCGTCCATAAGGAGTATGAAGAGGTAAGGTGATAGGATATCACCTTGTCCTACACCAGTGGTGGTCCTGAACTCTTCTGACTTATGGTTTGCTGTCCTCACATAATTTCTGCAAGACTTGTAGAAGCTCTGTATAGCATGAATCAGAGGTGCTGGAATATTCTTCCTTGCCAAACAGTCCCAAAGTTTGCTCCAGGGGACCCTGTCAAATGCCTTTTCCAGATCTATGAAACAAAGATGGATCTCACTCTTATACTCAAGGGCCTTTTCACTCAGCTGTCTGAGTGTGAAGATTAGGTCTTGAGTACTTCGGTTTGCTCAGAATCCGCACTGGAGCTCATCCAATTGTGGCTCAGCTAGGCGTTGGAGTCTCTGCTCTAGGATTCTAGAGTAGATTTTACCAGGGACACTGAGAAGGGATATGCCTTTATGGTTTCCACATTGTCGATTGTCACCCTTTTTAAAAATTGGTGTTATGATGGCAATCTCCCAATCCTTTGGTATGGTCTTGTTGCACCATGCTGCCTGTAGGACCTTTAAGAGTAATAGGTCGCCTGATGCTCCCATGTACTTAACCATTTCTGGTGTTATACCATCATGCCCTGCTGCTTTGCCCATCTTGATTTTCTCTAGTGCTGCCCTCAGTTCTTCCATCTTTATGTCATCTTCACCATCATTGGTTTTCTCTTCTGTGCTAGTGGTTATCGTTTCTGATGCTTCACCATGCTCACCATCCAGGAGTTCTGAGAAATATTCTTTCCATCTTTCCATTACTTCCTTTGGGGCAGTAAGCAATTTGCCTTGCTTGTCCTTTATAAATTTAAGAGGGCATTGTTTTTCCTTCCTCGTGTTCTTTAGGGTCTTATAGAACAATTTCTGGTTTTCTTGCGCATCTTTTTCTAGCTTTTCTCCAAATTCTTCCCAGGACTTCTGTTTTGCTGCTAGCACTTTGTTCTTTGCTTCTGTTCTGAGTGTCACATATTCTCTATATTTTTCCATTTGTCCTGTTGTGTTTTTAGCTCCTAAGTATTGTTTCCATGCCATTTTCTTCTCTCTTATTTTCTCTTTGACTTCCTCTGTCCACCAAGGTGTCATCTTTCTCTGGTTCCCAAGTCGGACTTCACCGCATGCTTCTGCAGCAGCTGTCTTTATGATATCCTTGAATTTATTCAAGAGGGTTTCCAAGTCATCAGATCGATCTTCTGTGGTGCTCACTGCTGTAGCAATAAGCCCCTGATATCTGGTCTTAATTTCTGGCTCTCTCAGCTTGTAGGTCCTAATGCTCATTTCTCCTACTCGTTTACTTGGTTTCTTGCGTGATGTTGGGCAGTTCCTAGGCTGAGCAACTCTTTCAGTTGTTCGTTTGATTGTTAGCAGGTAGTGATCACTTCCAATCTCTGGCCCCCTCCAGACTCTTGCATCTCGGACATATCTGAATGAGCTTCTCCGAACAATGGCATAGTCGATCACTGACTTCTCATTCTTGGTTGGTTCACATCTAGTGTATGCATGTATGCGCTTATGGGGGAACTTTGTGTTTGTAATGATCAGATTCTGCTCACTGCAGAATCTAAGGAGTCGCTTTCCATTGTCATTGAGAGTATCTTCTCCATATCTTCCGATAACTCCACCCATCCTAGCATGGTCATTTCCAACTCTGGCATTAAAATCTCCGAGCATGATAACTTCATCTAGGCAGTCATCCACTGTCCTTTGAAGCAGCTCGAAGAATTTCTCCTTGACCTCTGCTCTCTCATCCTCATTTGGCCCATACACTATGACCAGGTTGACTATGGTTTCTCCTTCTTTTAGTTTTACAACTGTAAGACAAAGTTCTATCCGTAGATACTATCGTTTTGGTTTTTGGCCACAATGCAACCCACGCCCCCTTTAGCTCTTTCAGATAAGGAGGAGACTAAGGCATACCTGATCAGGGAAAATGATAGGCATATTCAGCGAGAGAAAGAGGACAGGGCAGCCGCCGCAGAAGCAGCGGAGAGGCAGGCTGAGATGGAACTTCGGAAATTGAAAGCACAGGAGAAGGCAGCAGAGAGGGAAGCAGCGGAGAAGGCAGCAGAGAGACAGCATGAACTTGCCATGCGTTCTCTGGAACTGCAGTACCGAGCTTCGGAAGGCAGTTCAGCTAATGGAGATTCTCCCGGAGCAGGAGCAGCAGACACCTCAGGAAATGGAGGCCCCCGGATGGCAGCCATGAGCTTCCCATTTGACTCGTTCCCTAACGGGAATGAGAAGATTGACGTGTTTTTGGAAAAATTTCAAAGGATGGCAAAGGCATACGGGTTGGATGAGAGTCTTTGGTGCCTAAAATTATCGCAATCACTCAAAGGTCATGCGTATGACGTCTATAATAACCTGCTCATAGTCTATCAGAACAACTTCGAGGCACTGCGAAATGCTTTATTGCAAAGATTTCAGTGGACACCCCGTAAATGCCAAACCATGTTCAGGGAGAGCAGGTCGGAGAAGGGAGAGAGTTTTGCACAGTTTGCAGAGCGGGTGAGAAATTACTTAACCCGGTGGAGGGAACTGTCAGGACTGGCAAAAACTTTTGAAGGGTTGGAGGAGTTAGTTCTATGTGAACAGGTAAAAACAAACATGTCCCCCGACTTGAGGCAATATCTGGCAGAGCAGGGCGCACAGCAACTGGACCAAATTATTCTGTTTGCCGAAAGGTACCAGACAGCACAGGCCGAAGTACTGGGACAGAAACGGAAACACCCAGACCTGCCAGCCCCAGACAAAGGAGCTTCATCATCACAGTCGGCTACTTCACCAGCTCATCAGCAACCAGGGCCTTCTCGCAAGGAGCCTCATTCTGGTTATAACTTGCGCCCCCAGCAGCATAACCGAGCACAGCCGACAACATCTCACGAACCCGCTAGGAACAGGGGAGATAATGAGAGGTATTGTCAGAATTGTAGAACCACTTCCCACTGGACATCCCGGTGCATGAACAAAGCCCCAGCTCATCATGCAGCTTGTTTAAGGCCGGTGAGAGTGACCAGAGGGAATAAATGGGAACCCGTCAAGGCAGAGAAATTGTTCTCTAACAGTGGACCAGCCGTAGTGAATGGGACAGCCACTACGTGTTTGTTTGACAGCGGGCTTACTTACCCCAGTATCGTCGCTCATCATTTGGTGAAACCAGGGCAGTGGACAGGAGAAATAGTTGAGATTGGTGGCATTTTGAGAAGAGGTATCTCACAGCGTCTGCCAGTAGCCAATATTGAGGTGAAATGCAAGTTTGTGTCTGGCACAATCAAGGCAGCTGTAATGGCACAGCCAGCACATGATTTCATCCTGGGAAGCCCATACATAGTTTTGGGAAACCCAACCAAGCCGATCCTTGCTAATGCAAGGGGGCCTACTGCAGGCCAGAGAAGTGGAAGGGGAGAGCCCCAAATTCACGGAGCCCCACGGGAGCTCAAACATCCTTGTCTTGCGATGAAGAGGATGGAAGCCTCTAAAGACAGTGGAATGTTAACTACAGAAGTGTATTCGCCTGTCAGCCCTGTTCAGCCTAATGGCCAAACAGTGGTGACACCTCTGACTTCGGAAGTACCTTCTTTTTCGTCGGGAATTAGGCCTCCGAGGGGATTAAACACCTCAAGGGAGGGAAGTACTGACAAGAAGGAACATGTGCACGGTTCTTCAGTCAACCGCAAACAGTTATGCCCTGTTACGGCGATGTCTGGCCAAGCCAGTCAGTCTGTTTCCAAACACTGGGAAGTCGCACCGTTTGGTAATCATTATTTACCACGCGCCGCCAGGAAAATTCGTGGGCGAAGGAAACACATGAGAGGGAGGAGGAAGGGCGACCAGTCAGGTTGCAGTCGCCAGGAGGAAATCACCAGGCGTGGCCCTCACAATCCAGTGCTTGCACAGATTTTCAAGGATATGGAGAGGGGCCTCTATGACAATCCTAATTATGACAGTGATTAGATCGGGATGTAGATCTAGATACGGGCAAGTATGAAACCCAGAGATTTCAGTGATTTAGCACGGATTCCCGCACTTCAAAGGGGGGACTTATGTGATGCTGCACTGTAATTCTGTCCTTCAACCGGCCCGATTCTGTGGTTCTATTTTGAATTTTCATCATTTTTTTCTTCTCATTTGTATATATATCGTGTTTGGTATTTTGGGTAGATAATTAAATGGGGTCGTTTTATGATGGTAGGTTTATTTTACACTCGACCAGTTTTTCTTTCTTCTGATTTTCCGCGATTTTTCGTTGTTTACAGAAATCGCTAATTTTCGGGCACTCCTGTATGACGCGTCAGAAACGTCATGTAACGTGATGCCATTTTTGGACACGCGGTCGGCGTTGTTTTCAAATTTGATTGGCGTAGCTCGTAGTTATTTTTACTTTTCTAGCGTTTCCATTGGTCAGAGGGAAAGCTAAGGTATGTGTAGGAGAGAACACGCGGGGGTGACCCCGGTGTGTATAAATAGCCAGTTAAACGGCGGGCAAGTCTCTCTGAAGAAATATTGCCTGCCGGTCGACTTCGATTTATCGTCTCCACTGTGGGAAAAACCGCGATAATCGGTATGTAGTAATTTTATTATCGTTTATTTATTAGAGGGTTCTTTGAGAAATTCGCCCGTAATTAACTTCTTCGGGGACATTAACTTTTAAGTTTTAAAACGATAGTGCCATCCATTATCATTTTTGAAGAACGATGTAAATGTAACAGTGTGCTTATTCTTTCTATGATTTTGGCAGTAGATAGGAACGTGTGAAGTTATAAGCTACACGTGTGCTCATATTTGTAGAATGTTATGTAAAACCACCATTTATTCCTGTGTATTTACAAATGTAATTTTATTGGGAACTCCATTGTGTGTACGTTAATTTTATTATGCCTTAAATGTAAGAAATGCAGTCGGAGAGTAAAGATGTATGTTATAAGTGGATTATACTGCTTAGAGGAGTAAACTATTCCTATAGCGAGATTTCATTTAATTTTGGAGTAAGTAGGAAACCTCATGGGTAACGTTAAAGGAATTCCCTAGCTGTAATGTTGGGACACGGGGTTAGCCATGCGTAACAGCCACGTAATATGTCAGACAGGTCGGGAGGTTTTTGTTTACCTACCTGGCAGACTAGGAGCGTGAGATAGAGAGACACGTGGGTAGGAATATTTTATGTATGGTGGTTCAGAACAAAAGAAGGGGAGTGGGAGGAGAGAGAATTAAGTGCCACGTGGGTAGTATTATTTTATGTATTGTTGTACATGACGAGAGAAGTACTGAGTAAGGGAGTTATAAAGATTAATGGGTTAGAGATGCGTTATGTTGGAGTTGTTATACAATAGACGCATTTTCTTTTAATTTCAGCGAGTCACGGCGAAACAGTGGGGGAGCATAATTTTGTCAAATAAAATTATCCACGGCAAAAAGACATATCTCAGGGTCAGAGTACTCGAGTTATCGTCAGGAGCAAAAGAACATAACCTAAACGGTCTATTGCAGTGAAGTTCAATTCTTCAGCTAGACTGGTTTCAATTGCGTACAGCCGGAAATCAAGGCTGTGTTTTTTTCTCTAACTCCGGAGCGGGTTAAAAGAGGGAAGCTATTCAGCAGCAGAGAAGTTTGTCGACAGTTAAGTACCTCATGCTTGACGCCAGAACTTCATCATCATCACCCATTTCAGGAACAGGTGACAGGGTTACCATACCTGGGTCTTGAAAGTAACGAGAGAAGAGCGTAACGGAGACGCCGCATCATCAGTCATCAAGTGTTAGGGAGACACTGAGACCGAGAGAGGGAGAGAAGGAGGGAGAAAGTAGACAGGAGCAGTAGGGTCTGTTCATTCTCCATTTGAAGGATAGACACTGAGCCATTGTGTTACTCCAAGTTTATTATTTTAGCATCTCCAGTGGTGTTAGTTAGCGGCGCATATCGCCTAACAAGTGGAAAGCGGTGTAGACGTTCGTTGAGGAAGAGTCAACAGGACTGAGACAGTAGAATCTTATTTTGTTAGAGAGTGGAGGCTAAAGTGGACAGCCCCCACAATAGTAGAGTTATTTAAATCACTAATCATTTTATTGTTCCTCAGCAGGGTGACAGAAAGAGTGAATGTGATTTGGGGTTTTTTCTAGTGTCTATCAATGTACTTGTTACGTTGTTTTTCCAGGCCGTGCAACAGTGCACGCTAATTTTTTTAATTTGATGTATGATGAACTTTAATGATTTCTGTGTGTAAATAAATTTATCTATAATATATATATATATATACTGGATCAGCTTCTACACTCTATACTTACTCTATGTTGTCTGTATAGTGATGTCTGTGGTCGTTTTATACACCTTATCTCCTTGTGTTTAAAGGTAGTCAGAGGAGGGTGAGATTATAGCCATTCTGAAGTCACGAAGCGGCAAGGGGAGAGACAAATCCTGGTTCTATCCCTTGAGCCAATAGTCTCATCTGTCCACAGACATGTCATTTTCCATCTAAATTCTATCTTCTCAGACTTTCTCATACTAGGGTCTTGCTTTCATTCAGGCAAACTCTATAAACTTAAAACCACTTCGTGACAACGTAGTTATCAAGGCTGATGATTCTGGAGACAAAGAGACCCCTCGCTAGTAGACCCTGTTATTTATCGTACAAAAATCTGATGCACTTGCCCCACGCTATGAGTGAGTCATCTCGTGGCTTTGTTTTGGGGCCAATCTTAAACCAATAATATTTCTGCATTTAATAAACTATTGAAACCCACCAATAATATAGCAACAATTTCATGACTCATGGTTATACAGCTCGCGCGCATCTCAAATTGCATCATGTTAGCTAAGATTATCCACGACCGCGTGAGCAGAATCAGTTTTGGTTGGTTATAGCCTAGAACCTGGGTTGTTTCTACACCCACCCATCGATTTACCGGGTAGGGGTTATTTAACGTTGGAAAATGTTCACCCAGCTCAATTAATACTCGAGCTCCAAATATAATAAACTGACCGCGATTATTTTAACAAAGAAAAGCCTACGTGATCGCAATTATTTTAGGGAAAGGAAGACTGGTGCAAATCTTAAAATTAAACCCGACCGTAATCCCTACTGAAAAAAACCGCAAATAATACATAGAGAAGAAAAATGGGCCCTGTGGAAAATAAAATCACAGTAACTTCTCACATAACCTCCCCCTTCTAGGTCGGGGCTCCGGCCTTCTTACTGTAACTTTTGTATTTCACCCTGGCCCCTATCTATGTCTAAAGACCTGCCTGTTGCTAACTCTTCCTCTTCAGCGTTCTCTTCTGGAGCTAGGTGCCAGCTTAAGAAATCGGCTCCCACATTATCCTTTCCCGGGATGTATTGTACCGAAAATGAGTACATGCCCAACAATAAAGCCCATCTCATGATTTTTGCATTATTGTGTTTGTTGGCACCCATAAACGCCAAGGGGGCGTGGTCGCTTTGCGCTATGAATGTGACCCCGTATAGGTATTCGTGGTGTTTGCGAATTCCTGAAAACAATGCAAGGCACTCCCGTTCTATTGTGGAATAATTCCGTTCAGCCGCATTAAGTTTCCTACTAGCGTAAGAAACTGGGAACAACAGTCCCTGCTGCATTTCGTCTGCTTGTAATAAAGTGGATCCAATCCCGATGCCTCTGGCGTCCACTCTTAACACAAAGGGTTTTGTTAGGTCTGGGAGCTGGAGTATGGGCGAGCTTGTCAGCAGCTTATCAGATACCATTATGAAACTCACAGGGGATGAGGAATTAGGGAGGCCAAATTAAGACACTGTAACAGAGTTTAAAGACAGGGAATAAACCTGGTCATAGATGGTGAAATAGACAATTCTTGTTATTTATACAGTGTTGAAAGTGCTAGCAACAAAACAGAAGTCCTGGGAAGAATTTGGAGAAAAGCTAGAAAAAGATGCACAAGAAAACCAGAAATTGTTCTATAAGACCCTAAAGAACATGAGGAAGGAAAAACAATGCCCTCTCAAATTTATAAAGGACAAGCAAGGCAAATTGCTTACTGCCCCGAAGGAAGTAATGGAAAGATGGAAAGAATATTTCTCAGAACTCCTGGATGGTGAGCATGGTGAAGCATCAGAAATGATAACCACTAGCACAGAAGAGAAAACCAATGATGGTGAAGATGACATAAAGATGGAAGAACTGAGGGCAGCACTAGAGAAAATCAAGATGGGCAAAGCAGCAGGGCATGATGGTATAACACCAGAAATGGTTAAGTACATGGGAGCATCAGGCGACCTATTACTCTTAAAGGTCCTACAGGCAGCATGGTGCAACAAGACCATACCAAAGGATTGGGAGATTGCCATCATAACACCAATTTTCAAAAAGGGTAACAATCGACAATGTGGAAACCATAGAGGCATATCCCTTCTCAGTGTCCCTGGTAAAATCTACTCTAGAATCCTAGAGCAGAGACTCCGACGCCTAGCTGAGCCACAATTGGATGAGGTCCAGTGCGGATTCTGAGCAAACCGAAGTACTCAAGACCTAATCTTCACACTCAGACAGCTGAGTGAAAAGGCCCTTGAGTATAAGAGTGAGATCCATCTTTGTTTCATAGACCTGGAAAAGGTGTTTGACAGGGTCCCCTGGAGCAAACTTTGGGACTGTTTGGCAAGGAAGAATATTCCAGCACCTCTGATTCATGCTATACAGAGCTTCTACAAGTCTTGCAGAAATTATGTGAGGACAGCAAACCATAAGTCAGAAGAGTTCAGGACCACCACTGGTGTAAGACAAGGTGATATCCTATCACCTTACCTCTTCATACTCCTTATGGACGATGTCATCAAGGCATGTAAGGAGAGAACAAGAAAGTATTCAGTGGGGTACTGGAAGATGAGACAGGTCTATATTTCGGAGCTGGCATTTGCTGATGATGTTGCCCTGATTGCTAAATCAGAGGCACATCTCCAATCCAACCTGCAAGTCTGGAAGGAAGAGCTGGAGAAGAGAGGGGTGGTCATAAGCAGCTCTAAAACAAAATCCATGGTGATATCACGAGAAGAAAGAAAACATCAGATTAAGTTGGGAGAACAGGTCCTGGAGCAGGTCAACCACTTTAAATATCTCGGAGCTATTATAGACCGAAAGGGAGGCATCAAAGAAGAGTTGGCCACTCAAAAAGCAGCGGCTGGGGGACTTTTTCAGGCCATAAATCATGGATTCCTCAGCAAGAAAGAGGTTGGTAAGAAAACGAAGATGGCTGTATACCGCTCCACCTATGTCCCAGTCTTGACACATGGATGCGAGTCATGGGCAATGACTACAACCCACAAAAGCCAGATCCAAACCTCAGAAATGAGGTATCTGAGGAAAGTGGTTGAAGTAACAAGAAGAGACATGGTCCGCAACCAGACGATACGTCAAGGCCTAAAATCCCACCCGCTGCAGACCCAAATAGAACAGTCCCAACTGAGATGGTTTGGCCATGTCTGCAGAATGGGAGAAGATCGGCTACCACGACAAGCATGGGAAACAAAGAGCCAGGGATCCAGACCCCCAGGACGACCCAGAGTCCGCTGGGAGGACAACATTAGACAATCTTTGAAGGACCGAGGACTAGAATGGAACCAGGCCAGGAAGAAGACAGCTGATAGAATGGTCTGGCGCTCTCTCTTCCAAACCTCTACACCTCACGGTAGAAGGGGAACGACTAAGTAAGTAAGTAAGTATACAGTGTTGTATGTCCTAAGGAATTCATTGTTCCTTGAAATTACCGAAAAAAATTCAGGGAATTAATTCTGCTTTAATTAAGGTCACCAGGTTCCAGGATCACAATATGGTAGCATCATGCTCTATTCTACCCAGCTGTAAATGGGTACTTGACTCTGGCTTTTGAGGAAGGGAAGGCAATGAGGCAGGGAACTGGTCACCCCACTTCATAAAAGTAAAACCTGAAATAGTGAAGTGTCTAACATTTCATTACCCTGTGGCAGTGTCTGCTATGAGACGACCTTCACCTTTAGTTTGTCTTACACAATGGATGCTTCAAAGCCTACTTGGCGGGGAGTATTCTGAGTTTTAGCTTGAAATGACAAAGCTTCCAAATAGATTTGACTTTATTCTCATGTGACTTCAAATGTTAAATGTATATAACAGTAAGATACAATCAACAGTGTTATTTTATAAATTCTAATCCTTTTCTTGTCCTCCAGCAGCTACAACACCAAAATTAGTGTTGCTGTTACTCTGTCAATAAAGCATTATGGGCCAAAAATATTTAATACAGAGGAGTAAAACATGTTCAGTGGTCATCATTAGATTATGTGTCTCACAGTCATAAATGACTAAATATTCATGATCAGTATTATGAGTCATAAATGACTAAATATTCATGATCAATATTATGATGGGAGCCGCGCTAGCGTAGTGGTTACCACACCGCTCTGGCGACCGGGTGATTCAGGATCAAACCCGGTCGACGGCATTTGAGGATTTTTCATCGACCGGGATTTGAACTGGATTAACTCGAGACCTGGCGAGAACATTTGAAGGAGTGTCGTCGACCAGGGACTGGTGGCTCCTGAGCCGACCCAGCTCTAATGGGTACCTCCGAAATCGGCGAGTATCTACCTGAATGGCGAGGGACACCTGTCTCTGTACAAGAAAAAAAGGGATACTCACGTAAAATCAATGTCAGGTTAGACATTAATAATAACCTGAGATTTCGCCTCGAGTATTAGCGGGCGTACGGAAAAAAAAAATATTATGATGAGTCATAAATGACTAAATATTCATGATCAGTATTATGATGAAAATGAACGTTAAAAAAAAATGTTGAGAATAATCACTCTGAAATAAAATTGTAATATCTACAAACTGTTCTCTGTCAGGCATGTAGTATAAGGTGATGAATATGAGGTTGTGCCTGGAGCTGGCAATCTCTCAGAGTAAAAACAAATTGTCCCAGACACCACAGCTGCATGAGCATGTGAATGATTGGTGCAGACTTTCTGTAAGGGGGACCAGCTGCAGTGGTGGTTGGCTTGCTCCTTTAGGAGTACAAGGGCATGTTGATGGTAATGAAAATCTGAGGTAGCAAATCACAGGATGAATTTAGTGACAAACATTTGTTAAAGCAAGTAGATTATCAGAGACAGAAAGACATAGTCAACAATTAGACACTGAAGAAAAACTGAGATTCTCAAGATTTCATCATCGTTTATCACAACCCTTCACCTCCCCACGGAGCACAGGCCTCCATCAAACACATGCCAAGTCCTCCTGTTCCATGCCATCAGCTCAAGATCTTTCCTTGTTATTTCCTCATCTCTTTTATTTCTCTCTCCAGTTCACATATTTGTGTGTTTTTAGTCTTTCTATAGCCCTAGGGATTCCAGAACAAGGACTGCCTTGTAGTTCTGTCAACAGGTTTCCTCAATGTTTCTCAAGATTTACTGTCACAATTATTGCATCCTTTACTCTTTCATCTCCTGTTTTTCTACCTAAGTAAATGAGGCATTATCCATGTGGTTTAGTTGTCTTAGCAAATATTTGTTGTTGTCTTCTCAAAATAACATTACACATTAGTTTGTTTTTTTCAAAACTGATTATAAAAGATAAATAATGAAAATGTATACAGCAGTATGGATTGACTGAGATTCGTAAAGTTCATGTGTTTGGTTTCAGTGCTGGAGTAGGTCGTACAGGAACATTCATTGCCCTGCATAATGTGTTAAAAGAAGCAGAAGATACAGGTTACATGGATTTTTATAACACCCTGGTGAAGCTTAGACAGAATAGGATGAACATGATACAGACAGCAGTAAGTTCATTTTATTCAGTCAAGAGGCTCTGCTGCCAGCAGTCACATGATTGTGAAGCTGCAGTTATTGTATGTGTTCTTGTCTTTGTGTGGTTTCTAATATGGTAGTGTATATATTTATGTGTTTCTAATACGGTAGTGTATATATTTATGTGTTTCTAATATGGTAGTGTATATATTTCTGTGTTTCTAATATGGTAGTGTATATACTTCTGTATTCCTAATATGGTAGTGTATATATTTCTGTGTTTCTAAAATGGTAGTTTATATATTTCTGTGTTTCTAAAACGGTACTTTATATATTTCTGTGTTTCTAATATGGTAGTGTACATATTTCTGTGTTTCTAATATGGTAGTGTATATATTTCTGTGTTTCTAATATGGTAGTGTATATATTTCTGTGTTTCTAATATGGTAGTGTATATATATATATTTCTGTGTTTCTAATATGACAGTGTATATATTTCTGTGTCTAATATGGTAGTGTATATATTTCTGTGTTTCTAATATGATAGTGTATATATATCTGTGCTTCTAATACGCTAGTGTATATATTTCTGTATTTCTAATACGGTAGTGTATTTATTTATGTGTTTCTAATATGGTAGTGTATTTATTTCTGTGTTTCTAATAAGGTAGTTTATATATTTCTGTGTTTTTAGTAAGGTAGTATATATAATTCTGTGTTTCTAATATGGTAGCATATTTATTTCTGTGTTTTTGATAAGGTAGTGTATATATTTCTGTGTTTCCAATACGGTAGTGTATATATTTCTGTGTCACCTCAGATCTGCAGAAAGTGGTATTTGCTTATTTCTGCGTCGTGTTTTGGTCTTGTTAATCACTGAAGAAGACTTTCTTTCTGAATGTTCTATTTGTATTGTGTATGTTTTAAGTAAGAGTATAACTTGCCTGTGTTAGTTTTGTCCATTTTAACAGTATAATCTGATAATAGTTTGTTTAATGAGTATGTTTAGTATGAGCATGTACAATTCATATTTAAAGCATTATTTTTATTTTCATATTATGACGAGATGTGACAGAAATCTGCAGTAAAACAGATACTATTTTAAAACGTATTGCACAAGTATTTGTATCAGTTTTAAACAAGCACAGAAACAAAGCAAGCAGTGATATAACCTTCCTAGTCTTCTCCATTGTATAGCAAACAGGAAAACATTGAAATGAATAATAAAAACACAGTTATAACAAGAAGTCTCGTGCAGTTCCCAGAGGTCTCTGAAGAAATATAGAAAGAACAGGACAATTATACTCTCAGGCTTGTAGTAAGAGGTGACTAATGTGAAGATATGCAGCCTCACCATGTAAATAAGCTGCTTCAAAAACTACTGATGCAGAAGCACATAATGCATTCACACAGTGTTTCTGCTAATTGGTTAGCTGTAGCAGTTGCCCCATACTGTATAAGGATCAAGCAAGGAAACAATGAGGATGACAACAAAATACACAAACAGCTGCTTCCCTTATGTTCCAAAAACCTATTTAATAATAATTTAAACTAATATATAATTCATTGCCTTAATTAACAATTTAAATCCTGCCATTAAAATTGCTTATGTTAACATTAATTTAAGTAATGATCTTCTTTATTTTGTAACATGACAGAGTTATTGCATATTGTGATGATAATTTTGAAGTATGACAATTTGAATAATATCTAGTTGTACTCTTTTTTTTTTTTTAGATGTTCTTGCAAGAAAAGAAAAGATAATAATGAAGGGTTGTTTTAAACTGAAAATTGTCAAAAATTAAAAAAGAAGTTGTTATTTTAAAATATAACCAAAAGAATGAGTTAAAAGTGCATGAGAAAAATCTGGTGTGAACTAAAGGGCATGAATATCTGTAGCAAACAAAAACTTCTCACATGTCGAGTAAATGAACAAAGAAGTTGTCTAGATGCATCATGCTGCAATTTTCAGATGGCTTACAAAAGAACCAAGTGGTTCTCAAACATACATCAGACTGCAGATTAAAAAAACCCACACACATGCACACAGTGTCACAATTTTTTGAGCTATGGAAGCCAGAAATAATAAATGAAGGTTACAAAAGTGGACATGAAGCTGTTATCTTTTACTTTCAAGTGTTTGATTCAGTCTCAAATATTTTCTTTTCTGGCTGTCTGTCCTCTCACCCAGTTTTTAGAGATTCTTACTTAAGCAGTAATGTTTATTGTAGCCTGAAACATTTGGTCAATAGTAAAGTCTCTAAAGCTTCACTCCCCTGTGGCATTATCTATGGAACTACCTTTACCATGTGTTTTTTTAATATTGATCATAATTTAAATAAGAAAGTGAAGACACACAGATTTAGGACAAGCTGAAGAAGGAGATGAAGACAAAATTGAGGAAAAGAAGAAGGTAAGAAAAAGAAACAGAAGAGGAGGAAGAAAATGATGTTGATGCTAAAGATGGTGATGTTAAAGTAGAAGAGATTTGAAAAGAAGCGTGGTGCCAAGGAATCATGTGGTAAAGAGATTGCCTAATGTTGTCCTACCAGCGGACCCTGGGTCATCATGGAGGTCCGGATCCCTGGCTCGTAGTTTCCCATACTTGCCATGGTAGCTAGTCTTCTTCCATTCTGCAGACATGGCCAAACCATCGTAATTGGGACTGTTCTACTTGAGTCTGCAGGGACTCGGTTTTGAGACCTTGCTGTATCGTCTGGCTGTGGACCATATCTCTTCTTGTTACTTCATCTACCTTCCTCAGATACCTCATTTCTGAGGTTCGGAGTTGGCTTTTGTGAGTTGTAGTCATTGCCCATGACTCGCATCCATATATCAAGACTGGAATATAGGTAGAGCGGTATACTGCCATTTTCATCTTCTTGCTAACTTCTCTTTTGCTGAGGAATCCTCGATTTATGGCCTGAAAAATTCTCCCAGCTGCTGCTCTTCGGGTAGCAAACTCCACTGTTAAACAGTTCACAATTTCTACTACTACTGCTTGCTATTAATATTTACTACTACCATCACCAGTACCACCTGGTGCTACTGTTACTATCATCACCACATATAATGCTGCTACAGATTGGTATTTCTACTAGTGTAATCATCACCACATTTACAATTGCTGCATTGTGACCACTGCGTGTTTAACTAATTATACGTACACTTTTTTTAAACAATCTTTTTATTTATTCTTTCATCTGTTATCAGTCCCCAGTGTCTATATAAAATATTGTACAACATTGCAGGAGCAGTATTTGTTTTTGCACAAAGCTGCTGAAGTTGCTCTCCTGTGTTTGAACACATCTATTTCAGCACATGACATCACAGACAGAATTAACTTCCTGGAGTCAAGGGTGTCGGAAAAAGCAAACCTGGAAACTGAATTCGATGTAAGTTGAGAAAAGGAAATGTAATTTAATGCATGTTAAGAAAAGGAAGAATTTTTTTTTAAAATGCCATTTGAGAAAAGAAGAAATTATTATTATTTTTTCATTAGAGAAATGAGCAAGATAGAAGTAGAAATTAATGGAAGCAGGACAAACGAAATGTCTCTTAAGCTGAGAACAAAGTGAATTATCCTTTAAGATATTTAGATGTATTTCCAGCACAGATTAAAATGTACATTTAAAGGATTAAAAGGTAAAGGCAGTCCAATAGCGGATACTGATGTAGGGGAGTGAAGTGTTAGAGACTTCACCATACTAAGTCCAGCATTGAGAGGTGGGGTGATCAGTTCTCTTCCTCACTGGCTTTTCCTTCCCCAACTCAAAGAGCAGAGTCAGGTACCCATTACAGCTAGGTAGACTGGAGCGTGTCTGTACCGTGATTCAAGCCCAGCACCTTTGCCGCAAAAGACTAGCGCTCTAACCATTATGTCAATCGGACACTCTAAAGGATTATAACAATTTATAAATATGGCATTCTTCACACAGTGTTGGCCTTGCGTTGATTATTGTATTGATGATGTATTGTTATTCCTGTTCATTAAAAATATATTTACATTCAAATATGGATTATGGCAAACTGAATTTCTTTGTTACATTCCTCAAATCACTTAGATACCACCTCATAATAAACTGTTTTCTCATTACATGCTACTGCTTTAGTCTATCTGTGATGTTTGCACTGAAGACAAAGATGATGTGGATGAAAACCAGTCAGGTGGCAGTGTCAGCATGGTCTACACGAACAGTCAGGCCATTGTCAATAAACTCAAAAATAGGTTCAGCAACGTCTTGGCAAGTAAGTCTGTGATTATAAATAGTGTGTGCCTTCTGAGATAAGCAGCCTACGACAGTGTGTTGGTTTCTGCTGGTTGTAGATTTGTGGGCAGTGGCTGTGTAAATAGTAGTGATATTTGCTATCAGTAGATTATTGGTCTCCAGTACATTTAGATGAGTGACATCTGAAATTTGTAGGTTATTGATCTGTGCTGTATGTAGATAATGAGTTTGCTGTGAATAGATTAATAATTTCTGCTGTTAATGGTCTGCTGTGTGTAGATTAGTGAGGTATCTAAACTAATGTGGTATCTAGATTAGTGGTCTCTGCTGTGTGTACAACAACCACATGAGACAGATACTAACATCAGAACAACTAATAAATTCAAACTGAGAATCATCAAATGCTGTATAATATATATATATATTCTTCATTGCTGTATGGTGTAGAAATATGAACAGTGAACAAGCAATTAGAAAAAAGAATTGAGGCCTTTGAGATGTGGATATATAGAAAATTGGGGCTCATCAAAGAGAAGAAAACAAAAAAAGAGGTCCTAGAAAACCTAAAAATGAAAAGAGAATTAATGAAGGAGATCATAATTAGATAGCTAAAATATTTTGGCCAAGTAATAAGACAACACCGGACACTGAAGATCATAATAGAAGGCAGACATGCCAGAGGAAGAAAGTTCTATAAGTGGGAAGATAACACCAAGTGATGAACAGGAACTGCCATCAATGGTACCTATACCTTGTAGCGGTATGGCAGCTTGCGTACCCTGACAATCCCCAGAGCTATGCCAGTGGGAGTTTTACTCCTGGTAGGTTCAACCAAGCTGGACTGGTCTGTGTGGGTAGGGGTCAGACAAAAGCTGGTACCCTGGTCCTCCAGGTTGGGGGTTTTAGCATAGGGCTGACACCCCTGTCTATGTAAAAAAAATAATGAAGTTACGGAAACAACATCAAATGAACAAACTTTGCTGCGGGATGGACATTCGGAGTCTGTGGCTCGTATGACTGTCAGTGGTGAAAGCCGAAAGGAAGCCACTGACATGAAAACGGATGTCCTGACTGCAAAACAGGATAGGCTGAGATGCAAAGAATGAACCAGAGTTGGGGCACTGTACGAAGGATGGCCACCGACCGTGCAAAGTGGAATCAATTTGTTGTTGCCCTACAAGACGCTTCTAGGCGTGATGGCCACTGACTGCTTTGACGGTCGGTGGTTAAGGATCGAAGAAGAAGAAGAAGATGAACAGGAAAGAATCTATCAGAGTGCATCATCGAGACAGAAGACGTTGAAGATCACTTGCAGCCGACCTTCGATGTGAATATGGCACCTGATGATGATGATGCTGTGTGTAGATTAGTGAGGTATCTAGATTAGTGAGGTGTCTAGATAAGTGGTCTCTGCTGTGTGTAGATTAGTGAGGTATCTAGATTAGTGGTCTCTGCTGTGTGTAGATTAGTGACTTCTGCTGCCTCTAGTTTGGTGGTTTCTGCTATATTTGGATTAGTTGTGTCTTCTGTATATAGATGTCTGTGATGTATGTTGATTAATGGCTTAGGCCAGAGGTTTTCAAACTGTGCGTTGCGGCTCCCAGGGGCGTCACGACCCTCGGCTAAGGGCGTCGCGGTGGCTTGGGAAAAGTGTTGGACTCGATATTATGAGCCAAGGTCCATCAATAAATATAGATAATATATAGTATAGAGAGGAGCCGCGGTGATTTATGCACAGGTCAAGGGAGCCGCGGACCAAAAATGTTTGAAAACCTCTAGCTTAGGCTGTTTATGTGTAAACCCATGGCTTCTGTTGTATGTAGATTATGCTTTCTATCGCCTCTATATTAGTGGTCTCTGCTGTATGTAGATTAGTGATTTATACTGTTTATAGATTAGTGATTGGCCAGATACTGCAAATGTAATCTTTCATAACAGAAACTAAGATACTGCAAATGTTATCTTTCATAACAGAAACTAAGAAACTGCAAATGTAATCTTTCATAACAGAAACTAAGAAACTGCAAATGTAATCTTTCATAACAGAAACTAAGAAACTGCAAATGTAATCTTTCATAACAGAAACTAAGAAACTGCAGATGTAATCTTTCATAACAGAAACTAAGAAATTGAATGTAATCTTTCATAAAAGAAACTAAGAAACTGTGAATGTAATGTTTCATAACAGAAACTAAGAAACTGCAAATGTAATCTTTCCTAACAGAAACTAAAAAACAGCAAATGTAATCTTTCCTAACAGAAACTAAGAAACAGCAAATGTAATCTTTCATAACAGAAACTAAGAAACTGAATGTAATCTTTCATAACAAACTAAGAAACTGCAAATGTAATCTTTCATAGCAGAAACTATGATACTGTGAATGTAATCTTTAATTATCAGAAACTAAGAAACTGCAAATGTAATCTTTAATTATCAGAAACTAAGAAACTGCAAATGTAATCTTTCCTAACAGAAACTAAGAAACTGAATAATCTTTCATAATAAACTAAGAAACTGCAAATGTAATCTTTCCTATCAGAAACTAAGAAACTGCTAATGTAATCTTTCATAACAGAAACTAAGAAACAGCAAATGTAATCTTTCATAACAAACTAAGAAACTGCAAATGTAATCTTTCATAACAGAAGCTAAGAAACTGCAGATGTAATCTTTCATAACAGAAATTAAGAAACTGAATGTAATCTTTCATAACAGAAACTAAGAAACTGCAAATGTAATCTTTCATAACAGAAACTAGGTTGCTGAATTTATGTCCAGTGGCTTCATGTCTCTTGTGCACACATCTTTGAATCTGCGGTTGCCCAACTGTTCTTTTGTCATCTGCCAGTTGTCCGTAGAAGATTTCAGTCGGGATGTGACCATCTTCCATGTTTAGTCTGCGCTGCTTAAGCAGTGTATACATGCTTTGAAGGCCAGAGCGTAACAACACCTCCAAATTTGTCACTTTGTCTTTCCACGAAATACCAAAGATGTGGCGCAGACACCGTAGATGGAAGGTATTGAGCCTTCTTTCTTGCTTAGCATAGGTTGTCTCTATCTCGCTGCCATATAGAAGTGTGCTGGTGATGCAAGCATTATATACCACATCTTTGGTCTTCGTTGTGTGTTTGGAGTTTTCCCAAACGCGTTGTGAGGCGGGCAAAGGTAGCTGCAGCTTTGCCAATGCGGCTGTCAATTTCTGAAGCTCCTGTTGACTTTGAGTGACGACTACAGTGTCATCAGCGAATAGCAAGTCTCTAATAGTGACCCTTCTGATTTTTGTTTTTGCCTTCAGCCTTGCGAGGTTAAACAGTCGGCCATCTGACCTAGTGTGATGGCATATTTCTTCAGTTGCATCTCTGAATGCATGTTTCAAGAGTAAGGCAAAGAATATCCCGAAGAGGGTTGGAGCCATAACGCAGTCTTGTTTAACGCCACTGCGTATGTCAAAGGGCTTTGATGTGCTTCCAGCATATTGGACTGTTCCCTTCATGTCTTCGTGGAATGACTTTATCATTTCCAGCAATTTAGAGGGGCAGCCTATTTTCAGGAGGATTTTGATCCCTACTAACCAGGTCAAATGCGTTTGAGAGGTCTATAAAGGTGATTTATAAAGGCTTTTTCTGCTCTCTTGATTTTTCCTGAAGCTGATGGAGAGAAAAGATTGTGTCTGTTGTTGATCTACCAGCTCAGAATCCACACTGTGATTCTGGATATATGCACTCAGCTAACTTATGTAGTCGCATTAAGATGACTGGCAAAAACCTTACCAACAATACAAAGAAGAGAGATGCCTCTGTAGTTATTGCAATCACTTTTGTCTCCTTTATTTTTATACTGTGTTACAATCTTGGCATCTAGCTTGTCTTGAGGAATAGTTGTCTCTTCCCAGCACTGGCACAGCACCATATGCAGGGGATGTAATAGCGTGCTCTTACAACATTTGATTAAATCTGGAGGAATCCCATCACTGCCTGGTGCTTTGCTAGAGGCCAAGCTATCAATGGCCTTGCTGAGTTCTTCCAGTGTTGGTTCAGGCGTGATGGTATTTTCTCTAGCATAAAGCTCAGAGTAGTACTCGACCCACCTCTCCATCTGCTTACCCTTATCAGTTAACTTCTCTCCGCTGATGGTTTTTAGTGATGCCGTCTTACCTTTTTGGGGACCAAGGGCTTTCTTTATACTGTCATACATTTGTCTAGTATTGCCTGTTTGCAATGCAGTCTGGATGCTCTCGCTGAGCTGGAGCCAATAATCATTTGCACAAGTAACCAGTAAGTTGTATTTAATCACTTTTCTAAGTTCTATAGCTAATTCCATATGGCTAAATATATTAACCACAAAAGATTTTTTTTTTTTAAATATGCCTCGTTTGGACAAGGCGCAAGGTCCATCTGTTATATTAGGGCACATGTCCAAATATAGAAGACCTTGTGAATAAGGATTTTTTTTTGGTCTCAAAAGATACATCAAATGTTTGATATGAGATGTCACACTATACGAAAGAATAGTCAACCACAAATAAGGAACACAATAAGAAGGGTTAAGCTTCAACAAAACATAATTTTGAGAATGTTATAACAAGATGAATATTTGAATAACATGACTGGAGAATGGATACCAAAACAAGACAATAAATTATGCAGATCTTCATTATAACTAACTTCCTAAAAGCTGAAATTCTTACGTGATGGCCATGTATAAATAATGAAAACAACAGAGACAATTTATGAGCAACAAACATAAGCTACCAGACCAAAAGTACAAATATTAAAATATTAAGTGGTAAGAAAATAGGGAGAAAAAGATAAATCAACAAAACTCAAGAGAGAGAGAGAAAGTGAGTGAGGTTGATGACCACAAACAGGGAATGCAGAGGAAAGCTGTGTTCAGATGTTGGTTTTTAAATTAAGGCAGTGAACCATAAGCAGAGCTTAATGTAATAAATCCTTGTAAAAACTTTAATTTTTTTCTGCACTTTCACTCTTTGGGTTGTTCTTTTTACAGATGATTTTTACAGACCACATTTGTGTTATGCTGAAAACAAGAATGCTGGGGATTATATCAATGCAGTTTTAGTACCGGTAATTGTAAACATTCATGCTACTGTGAAAAACATTTTTAAAACTGTCTCAAACTATAAGCTGATCTTGAGAAATGCACCATCAAAACTTTCTTTTATTGTTTTTAAAATCTGAGTGTGTTATTCATCAATTAACTTATTCCCTCATTCCTGAAATCTTATATTCAATTTTTTTAAAAATTATATCCTTTATTTCTACATTTTCTTTTTTTTTCTTTAAATTGTCATTGTTCCTTGTCTTTTCAATATTTTTATGTTTTCCATTTGTTAAATTTCTGATGAACGGTGAATGATAAAAATATTGGTTCTTTGATTATTTTTCACCCTAGAAAACTGCTCTGGTTCTTTGTATATGTGTAATATTCAAAGGCTGTTTTCAGAAAGAGTTTGATAAATTGTTTAAATTTTTTCAGAAAAATATTAAACCAGTTTATTTTCCATCACCATTTTTTGCAGCATTTGTAACTTAAAATGTACACCACTTTGTTTTTACTGAGTGGTGATGTTAAATCTGATTGATATTATAAAGTTGTGCCTGTACCAGGAAATTTTAAATTGGTCCTTTCAGCTAAAAAAAAAACCCTTTACATCAGCTTATAAGATGTAAAAATTCTCGGTTCTTTGCTGTGAGTATCAAACATGTTTACTGCCTAAAACTATGAATGGCAAAGTGCTACATCTGAGATGACATTCATTGATTTATTCAATACCTTTCAGCAGCAAATACCATCAGCAATTTCATGCCATGTCCTATTCTCCCCTCAAGGACTTAAATAATTTGCTGACGTGCCTATATTTGCTGAAGGTTTTTTGGCTTAAAGTTTCTCCAGTATAGGGTAACCAGCCACATGCCCAACCCTCCTTAGTTACTATTTACGACATGCTAGGTGTCAAGAACCTCACTATGCTGTGGATTTTAATAATATTATATCTTTATACTTGGCTCGCTCCCTTAGGAGTATGACCACAACACAATGGCTGACAATAAGGAATAAACACTTCTGCAGGTTTTTTCCTTTAATCGTACGCACACACATAACAGGCCTCACATGGCCACGAACATATGGAATACATATATTTATACCAGAGAAACGTTCCAATAATTAATATAACTGAATAATCTCACACATGACAGTATGACAGTACTATACAACTCTGTACTGAATATCGCTCGCTATGGCGCCCAAAAGTTATGACCAAGAAACCACTCAATTCATAACCATCTGATAATCTGCGGTCTGGATCTCAAATCCACTGGACATAACACAATCCAGAATTACACCTAATAACTGACAGACACAACTATGGTAATCTCTGGCTAATAATCCATATATGAATCGCACAGCCACTTTGTGCGAAAGACAACTACTCTCCGTCCGCTCGCTAGACAAAAACTGACTGACTCTCCCCCTAATCTTTTCGACTTCCGTCCTGTCACCTGACATCGTCGTTTTTAGTTATCAGGGTCGCCGAAACTTGCTGACTACAATGTTGCCACACCTAATTTTCCGTCATTGCAATATAGAGCCGTGACACTAGGTTGGTTATAGTGCTCTTATTCTTTGCTGCCCTAACAGCCCCAGTAACACATGACCAAGATGACATGCATAAGAAGAATTGTTGATAAGAGTTAGAAATGACCACATCAGAACGTTGATGCTGGTGATTTCATTAAAATTCCCTTGCAGCATAGACCTTCAACAGAAGAAGAAGTGTCTAGCAGAAGAATACTTGTGTATGAGACTGGCAGTCTCATCGTGCTAGACAAATTGCTAGAGAAATTACATAAAATGCTTTAGCACAAGCTTTCCACAAAGGGGACATTTAGGGTATTGGCTTCATGCTCCTTAAGGAGCTTCAAAGAAGAAGGAAGGCAATGCCTGAAAAAGTGATAGACAGATGAAGAAACAATGAACTCTACTAGCCACAGAAACACAGTAATGGAAACTGCAACTCCCTTTGACATTGCATAGCAAAAGTGAAAGGAGCTATTCAACTTCTAAATTTTAGCTAAGAGGCATGCAAAAACATGATTTTGTACTGGCTGGGGAAATTTAACAGTTAAGAAATATATTAGTATTATTAGGCAGCCATTTGAATGAATGATATCAAGAATGGACTATTTAGTTTAGAACATTATGCTAATGCACTCTTTGCAAAGCACAACAGTTTTACAGGAAATTTATGTCAGAATGTTTGTTTCTTTATTACTGAAGAGCTTCACAAAGCCAAGCAATCAAATTTTGACCCAGCTACCACTGCCCACCACTGTATCAGACTTTTGGCAATTGGTTATGCAGTACAAGGTGTCCTTGATCATAGCATTTGAACTCGATCTGAAGGCAACGGATTCGGTAACTGCTATAATTAAATATGTGTTTGTAACAAGTGTTAGAAAATGTACTGTAATTGGTAGTTTTTATGAACACATAAGTAAACTTCTTCTTCTTCCTTGTTTGCCTTCAGACTTCTACATTAATAACTAATAAAGGCAGTTGTCAGCTGAAGGTTCCTGACAACCCTAAACATTCTTACGTGGAGGAAGTAGGTTGTTGCCATATGCAACTCCGTTCACTGCTGTATATTGGGCAGGACTGCAGTAGATGTTCAGCTATCATGGGGCTGGTGCCACAGGTGCAGAGATCTGTTGTACCAATCATGTCTTCTTTGATCCATAGCCGCCAACCGTCAAAGCAGTCAGTGGCCATCACGCCTGGTGGCGTCTTGTACGGCAGCAACAAATTGATTCCACTTTGCTCGGTCGGCGGCCATCCTTCGTACAGTACCCTAACTCTGGTTCATTCTTTGTCTCGGCTTCCACAGTTCTCCACCAAGTTGTTTTTGGTTGGCCTCTCTTTCGCTTTCCCTCGGGGGTTCATAGCATTGCTGTTCTTAAGATGGCCTCTGGGTCCCTTCTGAGGATGGGCCAACCCAACTCCAGCATCTGCCAACTATGATGGTGTGCATGTTCTCCTGGTTACTCCGAATAAGTAGTTCTTGGTTGCTGATGGTCTTCGGCCTAAAGATTTGGAGAATTTTCCTTAGGCAGATTGTGTGGAAGGAGGATAGTTTCGACATTTCCTTCTCTGTTACTCTCCAGCATTCAGCACCATAGAGAAGCACAGAAAGTACACAGCTCTCACACAGTCTTAATTTGGTGTTTGTGCTGTACTGGGAAGACTTCCAAATGTTTTTGAGACTAGCAAAGGCTGCTCTCACTTTATTCATTCTGTTGTTAATGACCAATCATGTACTTGTGGTATAAACAAAGTTTACAAAGAGGGAGATTTAAGCAGAGGAACTACACTGATATGCATATGCAATTTTTTTTTTATAAACAACTGCAAGATTTCCATTAGAATGTTCAGGCATAACCTACATCACCAGTAGTTATGTGAAACAAATAACATGATGGTAATGGTTGTCATATTGAATTTGAGTGATGCATATATCAATTACAAATGCTTTTTTTATTTTTCTAGTTATGAAGTTATGAACATCAAATTTGAATAGGAAGCTCATCATGATATTTAAAAACTGTTACCTCATTTGATTTTTTAATAACATTAGTAGATCCAGAGCTGCAGGGGTTTGAATTTATTCTAAATCCAACATTAATAGTATCCAACATTATTTACAGTAACCCTAAATTTTGATAAGATATTAGAAATCTGATCTAACAAAAGTTTTACAGTTCAGTGGGAGTTTGTGTGCCAAACGTTCACTGATGAATAAATAAACAAGTTACAAGAAAATTTATAGTACAAAACAAGGTTATGAAAAGTTAACATTTTCTTTATAATAAAAGCAGTTTCATAAAGAAATACTATTTTCTAAGTCTAAATATGCATGTTCTGAATGCGTTCTGAAAACTGATTTTGGTATATTTAGATTTGGAGGCTGATCATCTGCTTCAAAGATGCCCAACATATGAGCAATAGAGAAAGCACATATGACTGTCACTAGTACCATTCCTGGAAAAACTCTATGTAGTTACAAATAGCCTCAAGCTGACTACTGCTTTCTTTGTAAATATTCAAGTAGATGTCTGAGAGTGTACGAAGAAGAAGATTTGGGGCATACTAATAATAATAATAGCCCCTTCAAGCCATAACTGACTATAGGAATGTGCCCCAGAGGTGATAGCCCTCAGCTGCTTTTGTGTGTGTGTGTTCTTTCTGGGTGTTCTTTCCTTTTCTGCTTGTTGTGAGAGATTCTTTTCGCCCAATCTGAGGTGGCGCGGTAGGGAACATCGCCACTTGGTGCGATCAGCAGCTTCATCCTCCCAGGATGCTGGATTTATGCCCAGTGCCTTCATGTCTCTCTTGCACACATCTTTGAACCTCAGGTGCGGTCACCCAGTTGTCTGTAGCAGATATCTTTTGGGATGCAACCATCTTCCATGCGTGAGAAAGCTATTTCAGATAGAAAATTTTGAAACTTTAAACACTGTCACTCTTTACATTTCAGCAGATGAGAAAGAAAATCTTAAATATGTAACTAAAACACATTTGACTATCTTTTATCAACATTAGTGTTTTCAAAATTGTATTATATAATCACCAGACAATAGGTGATTACCTCCCTACAATTGAAAATGAATCTCTCAAATGTGACTCGTTCATCATTGAAGCTGGGCCAGAAACATCAGGACAACTTTGGCTACAACGCACGCTGCTTATTACAAGCAACACAACTGCTGAAAATGTGGGAAAACCTAGTTCAGTGGTAAGTTTGTGACTTGACCTCACTTTTATGTTGTCATTTAATTTACGGGACCCAAGACGCATCAAAAGTGAGGAATGCAGTAAGCGACCCATAGCTTGACTGTCAGGGTCAGCAAACCAGCGCTGACCAAGACCCTACTCCACCTCCACGTGGTGGTCCTGGAAACAGGCTGCATCACTGCAGTCTGGCTGAGGAGTAGGGATCGAAGAGGGAAGGCAAACCTGGTCCCAAAAAATGCCTTGCGGAAGTTGGATGTGTCAGCCGAAAGGCGCAAATACTGCAGCTTCGCTGTAAATGGACACAACGCAACCAACGTCCTTTTCAGGACGAACGAGGAAGAAGAAGAATTTATTTTACTTTTTTTTCATTTTCAGTCAAGTCCTTCTGTGACACGTGATGGGGAGCTGAAGTTTCCATCACATTCATATTAATATGTCACATAAATAGAATTACTTATTGCACTTGTAGGTTCCAAAATATGAATTAGAAGATTCCAAGTTTTTCACACAAACATTTTTTTGGAAGGGAATCTCATGGAGTTTTTATTTGTTTCATTTTATGTCTCACATATTTGATGCAGTTATAAGTACTTCTTATGAACAGTAGATGTGAAATTTTGAAACAGAAGAACAAGAGGGGTGGTGGTAAAGCAAGAAGTAACACTAGCACTATACCTGCTAAAATAGAAAGACTGCAAGGCTAGATGGAATACCCCCAGAAGCAGTGAAAGTTTATGTTCCACTGACTGCAGAAATCTTATCCCATCTCTTGTAGAAAATATGGGAATGTTGTTGATTAACTAGGGCTGCTGAGTGTGTCGCTTATCCACAGTTAGTGCCAAGTTGAAGAATTTGTACATTGTGTAGCTGTTTGTAATTGTTGTAGAGCCAGGCAATAGCTTTTTTCTTTCTGTGGAGAGTCTTGCGCAAGTGAGCATCACATGCTGAACTGTCTCGTATGGATGGGTACAGTTGCAACAGTTGGGCTGATGTGTGGGGTTTAATTTGTTTAAGTGCTTGTCCAGTCTGGTGTGCTCTGCTCCACACGTCTTATGTTATTAATGTTATAATTTTTGTTTTGGATTGACGATTTCTTTATACCCATAAGTCAGAATAATTCAGAACCACCACTGGTGTAAGACTAGGTGATATCCTGTCACCTTGTCTTTTCATACTCCTCATGGATGATGTCATCAAGGCATGTAAGGGGAGGACAGGAAAATATTCAGTGGGGTACTGGAAGATGAGACAGGTCTGTATTTCAGAGCTGACATTTGCTGATGATGTTGCCCTGATTGCTAAATCAGAGGCACATCTTCAATCCAACCTGCAAGTCTTGAAGGAAGAGCTGGAGAAGAGAGGGATGATCATAAGCAGCTCGAAAACAAAAACCATGGTGATATCACGAGAGGAAAGAAGACATTAGATTAAGTTGGGAGAACAGGTCCTGGAGCAGGTCAATTACTTTAAATACCTTGGAGCTGTCATAGACCAGAAGGGGGGCATCAACGAAGAGTTGGCTACCCGAAGAGCAGCAGCTGGAAGACTTTTTCAAGCCATAAATCGAGGATTCCTCAGAAAAAGAGAAGTTGGTAAGAAGATGAAGATGGCTGTATACCGCTCCACCTATGTCCCAGTCTTGACGTATGGATGCGAGTCATAAGCAATAACTACAACCCACAAAAGCCAGATCCAAACCTCAGAAATGAGGTGTCTGAGGAATGTGGTTGAAGTAACAAGAAGAGACATGGTCCGCAACCAAACGATACATCAAGGCCTAAAAACTCAACCCCTGCAGACCCAAGTAGAACAGTCCCAACTGAGATGGTTTGGCCATGTCTGCAGAATGGTAGAAGATCAGCTACCACGGCAAGAATGGGAAACTAAGAGCCAGGGATCCAGACCTCCAGGACGACCCAACGTCCGCTAGGAGGACAACATCAGACAATATTTGAAGGACCGAGGACTAGAATGGAACCAAGCCAGGAGGAAGACAGCCGATAGAATAGTATGGCACGCTCTCTTACGAACCTCTACACCTCATAGCAGAAGAGGAACGACTAAGTAAGTAAGATTTCTTTATACACAGCATGTCCAGCAGACCCTTTTGCCCATTGATTCAGACATTCCTCTTTGAAGTTGTTTTTGGAGTATTCGTTTAGCTGTCTGCGTGTTGGCTGGAGTATTTGTTTGAACCATACTTAATCCTAGTTTTGCTAATCTGTCTTCTTTATTGTTGCCTGGTATGTCTCTGTGTCCTGGTATCCACTGGAGAGTGATTCTGATGCCATAGTTTGTTAGCAGGCTGTCAACTATTTCAGACAGCAGTATTATTTGTTTATTTTCAGTTTAGAGGTATTCTTCTAAAGCCTGAAATGTTGATTTTGAATCAGTGAAGATCATGATGTCTGAGGGCTTATTAATTTCTTGTTTGAATTGGCTGTCTATTGCTGTGAGGGCAGTGTTTATTGCTGTAAATTTGTTTGGTAATTAGTACAGGGTTCATATATTTCTAAAATTATGGGAATAAGAGATTATCGCCAAGAGCTGGAAGGAAGGGCACATTATACAAACTACCCAAGAAAGGTGTCACAGCATATGTTATCCATAGTTAGTGATGACGTAAAAATTGAGAGAATGGGTAATTGAATAAGGATTGCACTCTCGAGGCTTATACCTAGTGAGTTGGTTGAGATTAAGAAAAAGAAACGATGGAAACAGATGACGTAAAATATATGACGTAGGAAGCCGGACACCAAGCTGAAGGAAGAACATATTTCGCTGACTTTACCACCCACAAAATGTATGACCACTATACGATCATATGAATAAAATGGCCGAAGAATAAAGAACCTGCTGTGACATGTGGGGTAGGTAAAATGGTGCCGTGACCAGGATATTAACCACAGAAACTATTCTAACGGACAACGGAAAAGCTTTTTTAGGTAACCCTTTTAAGGACACCATGGAAAGGCTGCATATAAAGCACATTAGGACAACAATATATAGGCCACAGGGAAATGGGATGAATGAAAGGATGCATGGGGTAATTAACGATGTTATTTGCAAGTACTTTACCTCTACACCTCACGGTAGAAGGGGAACGACTAAGTAAGTATTTGCAAGTACAGCCGAGGAAATGTAGAAAACTGGGATTTGTGTTTGACACAGGCACTAGAAGCGATTAGGCTCAATGTAAATGAAAGTAGGGGCATGTCACCATTCTACTTGTTATATGGACGGGATCCCACGTTTCCGATTGAACGTTACACTGACAGAAAAGCTAAATTACAGGAGTTTTGACCGGGGGATAGGGTGTACTATAAGAAACATGTGCGTCCAACAAAGTTTGATAATCGTTGGATAAAAGGTTACGTAGTACTAGAGAGGACTTCAATCACAAATTATAGGATCTGGAATGAGAAACTGAATCACACTATCAAGGCTCATGTCCAACAATTAAGAAAGGACGATTACAGACCATGGTTCACTCTTGATAAAACCACCTTAGAAAGGAGAACCAGACCAGAGAGGATGACCACATGGGTATCACCACCAATTGACGATGAAAAGGAATCTGATCGAGAAAACGAGTTGAGTATAACGAACTATTCGGACGCAGATGTCGATGGAATAAGAATTGAGACTGGTAGGACAAGTGTAAAATCAGAGTTAAAAACTGTAAAGGAAAATATGGGAAACAAAAGTAGTGATGGGGAAAGTGATGGGAGAAGACGTGAATCAATTACGATTGGGGATAAGAATGTTGAAAAGGAAGAGGAGAATAGAGGCAGATCACTAGATAAACTTGATAAAACGCAGGATAGGGAGAATTCAGAGGAGAGAGAGGGACTAGCAGATGAGGAAGATAATTGGGAGAGTGAAGATGATATTCCATTGATGGAATATAAGAGATTTCCAACAGATGATTGGTAGAGCGAAGACAAAATACCGTTGAACGAGTATAAGAGGAGATTTCTGACAGATGATTAGGAAGAGAAGAATGAGGACACAGAACTGGAGAGGATTAGTTAAACAGAAACTACAGGGAGATCCTCAGGACTTAGCGAATCAGACAGAAAAGACTTCAGAGACACAGGAAGTTTAGGACGTTGAAGGTATGAGAGGAGATAATAACAAATCTGATGTATCGTCGGCCGATTCACATGATTACGTGAGGCGTCTTACCAGATTGAGAGAAATTGCACCAATTGAGATGAAGGCGAGAGAGATTAAAAATTGTACAAAGGAAAGAAATAAGGAAAAACGGACTGCGGTTTATGCCTACATCGATAGAAAATTTAAGGAATGGGAAAGAAAAAAAAAATAAGAAAGACAAAGGGGAAGAAAGAAGAGATATGGAAGAAAAGTTTACGGTACTTTACGCCTATGTCGATAAGAAGGTTGACAGTTTAGAAGGGAGGAAGAATAAAGAAGAGGAAGTTAAGAGACTCAGAACGGATGGCAGGACAGATAGAAATGAGTGCCGATCCAAGAGCCGAAAGGCCAGAAAGGAGGAGAGAAATAGTAGTAGTAGCAGAAGAGAAATAAGAAAATCAAGAATCCCAGTGAAAAACGGGAAAGAAAAGTATAGACGCAGAGACATATCAATATGTAGCAGTGTCAGAGCATCCAGGGTACCACGGAGTGAAAAAAAAAAAAAAGGTCACAGCAAGAGTATTATATAAGTAGAGGTCGAGGTACCGACGAGTTAAAGAGTATAGAACCGGAGGAAAACTCAAGAGACGGGAGAGAAAGAGAGGTTGAGAGAAACTCGGAAGACATGAGAAGTGTTAGAGATGTTGAAGAAGCTACAAAGAAGTATAAAGCTGAAGAGAGCAAGGTGAAAGACGCAATGATGTTAAAGTTATTGGAGTTCATGAGTAAATAAGGAGCGAGGAGGAGGAGGCTATGGAAGAAGACATAGCATATTAGGAGGTATAGACAAGATGGCGGCGATAGCTGAGTTTTGGAGGAGACTTAAGTATAATTGGTCTGTATCGATCACACATGAAGTAAACTGAGTACACCTGACTGATAGGGTACTGCAGTAGCGGAAGACATGAGTAAAGGAGAGGCAAGAGGTAGATTAGAGGCCAAAGGAGAATGCAGACCTGGAGTTAAGAAGCCGTAGAGCAGGACGGCAGACATGGAGAAGTATGGAGAAAAATGAAGAATTATAGAGAAATATGGAGATTGAGATTTTGAGAAGCCATAAGAGATGGTGATAATAAGAGTTTTAAGTTAATTGAGAGTTCAGATGGCGAGAATTGAGGGGCCATGGAAGATGGCGAACCCAAGAGAATGGTTAAGATAAGTAAGGATGAGAAAATTGAGAAGTCACAGAGAAGTGACGAACCTAAGAGTTGTAAGATAATGGAGAAAATAGAGTATATTGAGAAACTATAAAGAAAACGGCGAGATTATTGGACTTTTGGAGAGGCCATGGAGAAATTGGCAGACATAAAGCGCCCAAGGCGTGGGGAATTGGTAAGAAATGGAGATAGGGGAGAAATTAGGAGAGATTAGTTCCAGAGTAGGAACGAGATTAATAGGAAGCGTGGAGCATAGAGATACCGGTGGCTGCCAGGGTCTGAGAAGACTGCGAGAAGTTAGTCTTCTCCTGCAACATAGAAGAGAAATTAAAGAGGATAATTCCAGAGAGGGAAAAGAATAAATTACGGAGCAGAGGAAGATAAGAGTTAACTATGGACCTAAGGTTGAGTATGAGATGCTGAGGTTTGGTCTAGAGAGAGATCGTGGTAAATTGAAATTAAAAAGGGAGACTCCGGAAGAGCACGAGAGTGGGGTTGAGAAAAAAAAAAAAATTTTTTTGGACAGGCTTAAGGATATACAATGGGTACAATGAGTACAGGAATAGACGAGTGTCGGCCGAGGGCTGAACTTGTTTAGGTGGTAGCGAGTGGAAGATGATAAGGAAAGGGGTTATATTTTGTATTTTAATTCAAATTTTTTTGAAAGTGTTGATGACTTTTAATTGTATGTTTGAAGGCATTCGTTAGCATTAATGGTTAGTAGTTCCAATTTCCATAGGAGAGGGGAGCTGTATAATTATGTTGTTGTTTAGATTCTAGTTTTTTTTTAAAGAAGAAGACTATTGAAAATGTTGCTATAAGCTACATTTTCTCTGAAGAGCCCAGGGGTGAATATGTCACAGCATATGTGACCCATAGTTAATGATGACGTAAAAATCGAGAGAATGGGTAATTGAATAAGGATTGCACTCTCGAGGCTTATGCCTGGTGAGTTGGTTGAGATTAAGAAAAAGAAACGATGGAAACAGATGACGTAAAATATATGACGTAGGAAGATATGACGTAGGAAGCTGGACACCAAGCTGAAGGAAGAACATATTTCGCTGACTTTACCACCCACAAAATATATGACCACTATACGATCATATGAATAAAATGGCCGAAGAATAAAGAACCTGCTGTGACAAAGGCAACTTAAATGTATGCAACAATTGGCAAGGCTAACACTTGTGGTAATGGCTGGAAACATTTTATGATTGACCATATAAAAGAAACTGTCGACCAAACAAATTCAGGGAAGGGCAAGTGTGATTTTGAATGTGATGATCATGCACAGATCAGATATTAGTACTCAGAATCATCATAGTCAAATAAATTGCAGACAACTTTATTTTACAGATGAACTATGTCTCTTACCAGACAAGAGGAGATCTAGGACAGGACAAACAGACTCTCAGTAGAAGATGCAAAAAAAATAGAACTACACATCAGTGTAAATAAAACAAAGGAAATGAGATTAAACAATTCACAAACATATCGGCAACCAAAAACTACAGACTTTCATAAATGCATGCTAGCATAGAATAGACGGATTGAAATAGTATGACAAGACCACTATTGTGGAACTGATGACCAGAACCAGACAAGTGCCAGTGGAACAAGTGATGGATAGGGCACACATTGAATAAACTTATTGATAGCATTACAAGGTAGGACTTGTTCTGGAATCTTCAGTGTAAGAGAGGAAGAGAGCACTGTTGACAGAGGAAGACATGGGACAGAAAGACTTGACATAAGTTTGTTGAAGACCTGTACTTCTTGGGAATCTGAAGGATGTTGAATTATATCAGAATAAGATGAATCGTCAGATGACCTGAAGGTGCTACTATTTTGGAAGCAACATCAACAAAGAAGGAGGATAAACCAGGATTTCATTGTCAGGAAAAGTGAAGCTAGATTTGCTTTCAGCTGTCTCCATTGCAGTATGGAAATTAGCAATTCTTTCCTATAATAACAAAGGCAGTTCAATAGAAATGTAACACCTGTCCTACTGTTTGGCTCAGAAACGTGACATGGAAACAAGAATATTAGGTTCAGACTCCAAGCATTTACCAATAAATATCTCCACCGCATCGTCCACATGAAATAGCCACATGTAATAGCAAATATAGACTTATGGAATCGAATTAGATTAGATGATGAATTTTGAAATTTGTGCAGGAGTGGAGCTGAGTTTCAGTACTAGATTTAAAATGGGTTAAATCCATACCGCCCGTTTTGTGCAAGGGCATTTGTGCAGTTAACAGTTAAACAACATAAATAATATTCCAGGCTACTATAACCATTTATTTTTCTGTCATGTATGAAATTTCAGTAGCTTATAACAGTTGTTTAGTGACAGTGTCAGCATAGCTTAATTAAACCAAGCAGTGAAATCTGAAAAAGATTCTGTCTCACTGCATGTTGTAAAAAAACTACTCAAAACTGTGAGATCTTCCAGGCTGGACACAGTACACTTCTCACTGCAAAGTTACTGGGTTCAAAACCTGGTTGCGTCATGTTCCAGTCTATCCAGCTGTAAATGGGTTATAGCTCTGCTCTTGAGTTAGGGATGGCAAAGGCATGATGAAGAGAACTGGTCAACCTACCTCTTAAAGCTGGACCTAGTGTAGTGAAGTCTGTAACACCACTCCTCTGTCATAGTATCTGCTATGAGGATTTTTAAAAAAAAAATTAAACCTCAAATTTATTACATAACTTTATAAAGACTGCCTGTGTTGCTTTGGTAGTTTTTCAGATCCATTTCTCCAACATCACAGCACCTCAGTTACATCCTAAATTTTCCAGTAGGACTTCAGAATCCATTTACATTGCTCAAATGTCAACTCCACTGCCTCTTCTTCTTCTTCTTCTTGCGTCCTGAGGCGAAAAATAGTTATCTGTCCCTGCCGGTCGAGAGTGTGATAGTCGTCTTTGGGTTGGTTCTGTTCTCTTCTGATAGTCTGGATAGCTCTCTTTTTCTCAAAGTATGTGACTTCATTATCTTCTTGTTCACATTCTCCTCCCTTTTTTGCAAGTTTATCTGCCTTTTCATTTCCGGGTACACCACAATGAGATGGTACCCACTGAAGTATGGTACTCTTTTTGGCAGCTACCTTGTTTAGTTCATTTCTCAGATGCGGGAGTTTACCACCCTTGAGAGCTTGCAGGACAGACAGTGCATCTGTGAGGATGACTACCTGGTGGCAGTCAGAGTTGGTGTTATAAATCATATTTGCAGCTTGCTCTAGAGCTTGAACCTCAGCTGTATAGTTGGAACAGAATTTACCAGTGGGAATGTGCCTAGTCTCAGAGTGGTTGTCAGGATATGAGATAAAGATACCGGCACCTCCATTCCTAACAGCATTAGTTGCTGATCCATCTGTATAGGCATGTATCCATGATTGATCGGGATAGCTTTCTTGGATCATACTCAATGTAGCAGTTCGTTTTTGCAGATCATTATACTCACATCCACTTGTGAGACCACTGACTGATGTATTAATTTGGAGGGCATTGCTGGCCTGCTCCCATGGTACAGGGTATAGGGTGGGCTTCAGTGGTGTTGTCTTCATGGATAGTGATAAAGATGCGAATCTATCCTCCAAATATTGTAGGCGAAGGCATTACGGTCACCAAATGTTGCGATAGAGAAGGATCAGGCATTATCCAAATGTTGTAGAAGAAGGAATTATGTGTTGCAGGCGATACTGGCCCTCTAATGATACATGTAGGGTTGTTGTTTCAACACTATTGTTACAATCCGAAGTTACAGTCTGATTGTTTTACAACTACTGTTACCAACTGTTCATGCCTGATACTGACGTGTTTAGTGCTGGTGCATTTGGTGAAGAAGTGAGTGTGTGTTGCAACAGTCACTCACAGTAACGTACGTAATAGTCATTGATTGTTGGAAAACCTGGTGACGTTTTCTTAGACACTTTAATTACGCCACAACACGACCACAATGACATCTACGAAATACAGTTACATGGAATCAAATAATATCAGGTAGTATCTACCAATATTCACCCACATATCACTACAAGCATATACATCTCCCGGCCTCAAATATCTTCAGTGACTCTAATAAATGTTCATGGATCCTCCAGTAATACGTATATGTAATCATCAGCACTATCCCTTCCTGTAGCCTACAAACCTCGCAGTGCTACTGATATATGTTCCTGAATCCCTCCAGTAATAATATATAGGATCGTCAGCGCTACCTCTTCCTGTAGCCTGCCAACATCGCAGTGCTACTGATATATACTCATGGATCCTCCAAATAATACGTATGGCCTCAACGAGCAACTGCTGGCATAGCAGTGCAAGAATATATGTAAATAATACGTATGGCCTCAACGAGCAACTGCTGGCATAGCAGTGCAAGAATATATGTAAATAATACGTATGGCCTCACAGCGCAACTGCTGGCATAGCAGTGCAAGAATATATGTAAATAATACGTATGGCCTCACAGCGCAACTGCTGGCATAGCAGTGCAAGAATATATGTAAATAATACGTATGGCCTCAATGAGCAACTGCTGGCATAGCAGTGCAAGAATATATGTAAATAATACGTATGGCCTCACAGCGCAACTGCTGGCATAGCAGTGCACCAATATATATATATATATATCCATGGATCCTTTAATAACAATACGTATGAAATCACAGGCCCGTGCACACCAAGGCTTATAACACATCTCTTCAAATAATGTACATTTTATCTTATCTCGACTTATCTGCAGATAATCACTTATAACTCTAATGGATAATCACACGTAAATCCATTAGCACCTGTACCAAAAATATCACAGGTACACCTCGAAAACATGGCTACTCCATCTTCCCCGTTCACTCGCTGGGGACACAATGTCACTCAAAAATCCTTACCCAGAACACCTCAGCCAAACACACATGACCCGGGCAAGCTGAGCGAATATCGCTCACCTCAAAAAAGCTTAAACAAATTTATCTCACACGGGACTCGCCGTGATATGTTAGTAGCGATCAACACGCTCTATTCCCGTACATACGAGCAAACAATAGATTATATTTTTAAATAAATTAACCAGCGGACCAGACCGCTGTCCAAGCGGGACAACCAAAATCCGGCTTGCTCGTACTAGACTTCTACCAATTAATTCCCTTAGACTGGAAGTGAGAATCGGAATAGACGAAACCATCACCACTACGACATGGTACTAATAATAAAATTACACAATACCTGGCATATAAAATAAATACCATTATCAGAAATAGCTACATCATATTTAGTCATGTAATCTACCGAACCATACCGCAGATAGAAGTATAAGTAGTATAAGAAGAAAACTATGGAAATAGCATCAAGAGATACGCAGGCGAAACATGGAAGCATAAACCAAATGAACTGCTAGTGAGAAATCAATAGCAGAAATGGAATGCAATGAAGAACAATCAGTAAAGGAAGAGTAAAAGCAAAGATATGTATGTAGAAGAAGATGGCAATAATACTTTCCAATTACCAAACAACATATTATACAACTACATACAATCATATCAGAAAGTATAGAACACAAAAGCAATGTATGTGCGTATAACAAACCACAAGAGCAAGCTATAACTAAGTAAAGCATAGTAAATAAGTTAACCTAGTTATCAAACTTATTCATAAGTAATAATGAATCATCATAGACAACGTTCATATCAAATCAATAGTAACACTATTATCAATACATTTGGATCACAAGTATCAATAAATTCCAAGCGACGCACCATGAGGTGCTAAGTAAAAAAAAAAAAAATACATCATAATATCAGAAAAATATCTACCAAATGTACCAGCACCACTATACATTATTACTCCCCCAACGCACAGTGGAGCATTGGGCACAGAAAAAGTATTACAATGACAGAAAAATATTTTCTAAAGAAAAAATACAATACAAATAGTTTCGTAACCCTAAGTTACATAAAAATAGTATATTTATTTCTAAGTAATTTAAAGCTATAATTAATATATCAAAAGTGACATCGATGTTAACAAAATGTATGACTTCTAACAAAACAATTTATATCCTTAAGTAGATGCATAATAAGCGCATACTAATTTAACAGAATTCGACACAGACAAAATCCATGCAGAAAAAAAAAAAAAAACCGTTATCTGCATAACAATCTTGTAAATACCCAAAAAGAATATTATGTATCTCGAATAGCTGCTTTAACTAGACCTTTGGATTACATCGATCAATCAACAGTATCAGCTATCGCTGTTAACTCTCTATATTCAGTTTAATTAACCTATAAGTAATGTAGGCTGACAATTTATGCTTTCCTCCACTTAATATGAAATACATTATAAAGAAATCCATAATCAATAGTTACAAGCAATTGCTTCCTCATGACGTGAAAATATAAGAAAGGAATTAAATCTAGAGAACAAAATACTTTTAAGAATCTGAAGACGACTACTGCATTATGCCTAGCCAAAGAGTTTGTGCATATGGCTGGCAATCTCTTCTTTTATAAAATCTATCCTAGCAATCATAAATGCTGGAGCACATCAATATTTGATGTAGTTGCTATTGTAGCTCTAAGCTCACAATGTAGCAAAAAGGTCAATCATATATGATCTAAATGCACCTAGTCGTCTAACTAGCGTGTGAAAACAGTATAGTCCATTACTTTCAATCAACAACAACAACAAAAATTAGAGACAAGTCACTTCAAACCAGTATATTACACCTCATTCAGTATAATATGTACTTAATGTTTATCACAACTACAACAGTGTGAAAATAGTTTGAAATTGAACTGATGTGTAATCAAAACACAGTCATATAACCAATAAGCTGGTGTAATAATGCATAAATATAAACATACACGATATTTAATACTTACTTACTTAGTCGTTCCGCCCCTTCTACCGTCAGGTGTAGAGGTTTGGAAGAAAGAGCGCCAGACTATTCTATCGGCTGTCTTCCTCCTGGCCTGGTTCCATTCTAGTCCTTGGTCCTTCAAAGATTGTCTAATGTTGTCCTCCCAGCGGACTCTGGGTCGTCCTCGGGGTCTGGATCCTTGGCTCTTTGTTTCCCATGCTTGTCGTGGTAGCCGATCTTCTCCCATTCTGCAGACATGGCCAAACCATCTTAGTTGGGACTGTTCTACTTGGGTCTGTAGGGGGTGGCATTTTAGGCCTTGATGTATCGTCTGGTTGCATACCATGTCTCTTCTTGTTACTTCACCACCTTCCTCAGATACCTCATTTCTGAGGTTTGGATCTGGCTTTTATGGGTTGTAGTCATTGCCCATGACTCGCATCCATATGTCAAGACTGGGACATAGGTGGAGCGGTATACAGCCATCTTCGTTTTCTTACCAACCTCTCTCTTGCTGAGGAATCCTCGATTTATGGCCTGAAAAAGTCTCCCAGCTGCTGCTTTTCGAGTGGCCAACTCTTCTTTGATGCCTCCCTTTCGGTCTATAATAGCTCCGAGGTATTTAAAGTGGTCGATCTGCTCCAGGACCTGTTCTCCCAGCTTAATCTGATGTCTTCTTTCTTCTCGTGATATCACCATGGATTTTGTTTTAGAGCTGCTTATGACCATCCCTCTCTTCTCCAGCTCTTCCTTCCAGACTTGCAGGTTGGATTGGAGATGTGCCTCTGATTTAGCAATCAGGGCAACATCATCAGCAAATGCCAGCTCTGAAATATAGACCTGTCTCATCTTCCAGTACCCCACTGAATACTTTCTTGTTCTCTCCTTACATGCCTTGATGACATCGGATATTTAATACAACACTATCTAATGCATCGTATTATACAAAACAATCTATTTATTATCCTAAAAAACAAACATTAAATATAATACAACTGCCGCGGTGTAGAAAATTCAGTGCAGAAAAAATCCATAAACTTGAAATGGCAAGATCGATAATCTTGGATCTACATAGTGACTGGCTTCTGTTCATCAATCATACAGTCATAAGGCGGCATACATTTTTCTCATCTAATGTGATATCTGGGTACTGACTTTTATTTCAAAGCAGAAGCTGTGAATAAATACAAATAAAAAAAATGCATATTTAATGAACGGTTGGATTCAACGATGCAACACAGAAAATTAGGACACATTTACCTTCACCCGTGGCTATGAAAACATCCAGCCATTTTCATGTCTATCAAGAAACCTTCCTTCCTCACTTGTAAACAACACGGAAGGCTTGGGAGTCAAGGGCGTACCGCTCTAGGCTGAAACAAAGTTTTACAGTCAACACAGCGGGTACAAGTAGTAGTATTACAAAAACTATTACCCTTATTATTACCTTTATTATTACTAACCTTACGCTTTTGTTGAGCAAAGTAAATCTGGTTATGCTGTAAATCATTTAGAGATCTGTCCCAATTATTATTTCTATTGAGAGCATTATTTGCACTACTGAAAATATCATACTGATCTGAATCGCAGTTAGCGCAATTGTGATTATTATTCACTCTTTGTTTGGGACCGATGTTATATCTAGCATCCCAATTGGCATTTTTGTGTTTACTATGTCTCATTTGATCAAAATATCTGCCATATGGATATTGTTGTTTTTTAGAACAATTATCATAACATTGACAACCGTTAGTGTAATTATCTCTATCGTATTTTCTAAAATTCTTAGAATTCGAATTTTGAGATTTATTAGACTGTTTTAGATTCCTTGGAGAAGAATAATTACAATTTGAAAGACTCCCTTGGCACTTTCTAAAATCTGAATTATCTCTCCTGTTAAAATTGTTTTTATTCTTGTCTGTTGCAGGATGCTTAACACCCTGATCAATAACAGGAATAATAGAATTCTTATGGTTCTTAACATAATAGGTTTCCTTTTTGGAACCAGTACTCTCTTTTTGTCTTTGTTATCAATTTTTCAGAGTTATTTATGCTATCTACAGAAATGACAGTTATCGTAAGATTATCTCTATTGGTTTGACGCCAAGAATAAGCATTGTCAGCTGCAGAGTCAATGGAACATGGAAAATTATATTTACCACGCAAGGATTTACGTCCATCGCGTTTAACGTTAGTGTTGGTATCGAGTGTATGTTGCTGACTCGATTCCTTTATGACGTGTTGATAACCGTCTTTCTGTCTAACTTTGTCAACATTGACAGTAGACAGCATTTTTTTACCTAAAAGCAGATCTACTAAACCATCTACTCGTGTTCTCAATTCACCGATCTGAACATTTTTAAGTGAAATATCTTCACTCTGTTTCTTAATTAAGTTGTCACATGCTAAAACTTTACGGCTTTCCTCCGCTAGTAATTTCTCAATTTTAGCCAATTTATTTTCCTCCATTGTTAACTCATCCACTCTCTTCTTCTCCTCCTTTCTTATCTCATTATCATGGCTATTTCTAAGTCCATTAACCTTCTCCAGAGATAAATTATTCATTTCTTTGATTCTGCGATTGAGAATTGAATTGTCCATAAATAGATTAGCAAATGTTTCATTACACAATTTCTCACATTTCTTTGCCTGAACTCTCAATTTCTCATGTATCTCCTTATTTTCTTTCAGTTGGCAACTGAGAATATTATTGTCATCCAACACCTCATGAAGCATATTTATATGTCTCTTCACGAACATTGCTCTCAATCTTCAATTTGTCGTACATCTCATTTTTCTCCTGCATTTCTTTTCTGAGATTACCAACCTCAACATCTTTGTTCCTCCTCTGAGTTTTCAACTCTTTGTTCTTGTTTAATGCAGACTTCAATGCTGCTTGAGTGCCAGCAAGTTCTGAGTTTGATTTATATAACTCACTTTTAAGTCTAGTCACTGTTGTATGTAGTTCGCTGTCTTTAGCAACATTTTCTACGAAATTCTTCCTTTGCTGCATAGCACTTTGTTTAATGACTTTCATTTGCTCCTTATCCTTTAACTCTTCTTTCTGGTCATTATGAATGCCGTCGCGCAACAACGTACGCATATGTTACGTGCAGTCTTTGATATCTTACAATATTATACATTGGTATTCTTGTTATCTTCGCAAATATTTTGAAAGCAAAATAGTGCTTAAGGGAAAGTCATTATTGTGTTACTTCCCTTGAAAGTTGTGTCGGCTCTTTCGATCAAACTCCGCGGATAAATCCATTTTACTGCGATTTATTCGTTGTTTGGGTAATAATAGATTGTTCTTGCTTCAGAATATCTATGGCCTGAATTTATGTGTATTGTTTGTCTGAGTAGGACGAGTCTGTCTTATATCTGTATATCTTTACATATCTAAGTCGAACTATATGTTCTGTTGTCTCTAGAGAGGTCGAAGGCTATTCGGCGGATGTGTCGCTAGAGAGTGGTGTGATTTGGCTTCGTCCTGATAGGGACTGTGTGTTTTCCATGTCGGCCTGTCGCCGGGGAAAAAGTGATCTCAGTATTTGTGGGGAAGGTGATAGTCGTCTAAACCTATCGTGTATGCTTTACCCCAGTGTTTAGTCGTATTGCCAAGGAATGGCAGTTTCATATTTCCTATACCAAGGTAATCAAAGATACTCCTATGAACTCTCGATCGAAGCCACCATTTTCGATAGTTACGATTTGAATGTCTAAGAGAATATATTTGACTCGATGAAAACGACTTCGATTCCTAGCAGCACTATATCCTGTAGATTGCAGTCAATTGTTCATGATCAAATCTACAGAGCAATGAAATGTTTTATGAATGACTAACTTTAGGACAGATTCATTATCTGTATCCAAACGTGAGTGACAGCTCACGAGTGAAGCCATCTTGGAACCAAAACATGTAGTGACTTTCAAGAAGAGAAAAGGGATGTCCGTATTATCGCTTGATCAGTCCAGAGATCACTGCTACACATGAGAACCCATTGCTAGCGGTTCAATATTATTATATGGAAAAATATGTGCTGAACATTATGTTGAAGAATCGTCGCTAGACGAGATTAGGTTTAGAAGCCATCTGAAATATTGTTTATAAGCTGACGTGCTCAGTCAGTGAAGTCAGATGATATATGTATGGGCGATACTGAGTGCTTGGCTACTGACAGTCCATTATACACTTATTCTACATGAGTGCCCATGTAACATTGCAAGACCATTTATCCACTGTACTATGATGTATTATGGCAACCTGTGATTTGTCACTATCTGTGCTGTCGAGTGTGTACCTCCAATTAAACTTTAGAAAAGGTACACAGTCGTTGGTGTCGATGACTTCCAGCCATACATGAGTGTGAGAAAAGAACATTTTTTTGTCAACACCACGAACCTTTATCATCATTCGCACATTATACACTCAATCCATGTCTACACACCACTGCGTAGGTCAAGTTGACATTCCATACACTACAGTGGAGCAAACAACACCATAGAGATCTTATCAACTGATGATGATGATGATGTCTGCTTCCATCCACTTATATCTATCTTTTGGTGGATATCATTAACGGGAATAAAAATCCAACGTTATCAACCTTATCAGCATACTCTTCAATATGTTATCACGTTTAACATCCATCTGGTTGTACAAAAACAGACGAAAGTCCATACCCAGCAATCTCGCTAAATCCTTAGCCATATTCAAATGAGGAATGGACTGAAATCTATTCTCAGCAAACTCTCTTAGGGCTGTCGACGCATGGATCAAAAATCTATCCATCACGTGTTCTTCCAGTGCTGGACCTTGCAAATTCTCAAAACTATCACCCCCTTCAAATAAGTATTGTAAATCAGACCACATATACTCAGGATCTGTATCGGAATCCATATCAGGATCCATAGTGGTACAATCACAAAGCCTTAAAACACCTATGCCCTAAAGTTCTACAATAAGTCACACACAAAAAAAAATAACATATGATATAGACAGTAGTCACTTTGATTACGGAAACAACAGCAAATGGGTTGATTTGCCATTGCCCTAAAACCAACGATTACAAAGACTAAGGTAGGGGCTAAACTGACTGCTTTGACGGTCGGTGGCTAAGGACGGAAGAAGAAGATAGACAGTAAGAACAACGATTACAAAGACAAGGTACTAAATGACAAACGATAACGTTCGCAGAGGTCAACTGAACACTAAGGCTGAACTAAAGCAAAAAATTTTTCAAAGCATGAAATGATAACTGCGAATAATACCAAGACACTAAACAACACCGTGTATAAACGAAAATGTGTATAAAAAATGAAAGATAGGAAAGAGAGAAAGACACTCACGAACAAATTAATCAAAAAACTAAAAAACAAAGAAAAATACTACGATAACAACAATTATACGTTACATCACACCTAAACACTTACTTATCCCAAGAGACAACTAGCGATAAACCTACGGTAAGGTTTGTATCCTTGAACCGGGAAAATCTCTAAATTTATAATTACAAATTAAATCCTAAAGAAAACTTATGAAGCCCTGGGTAGACCTGGGATGTTACCCTCTTAAGTGAACATGAAACATAGAATATAGAACATATAACACTCAATTAGAACAAATAAAACATAAGATCAGGAAGGCTTACTGATTTACATAAAAAAGGCACAGTTTTCACAACAAAAGACCACTTATCTTGCAAATAATCTTGTCCTTCTCACTTGACAAAACAATAGGTATCATTACGTCCGCTAGGGAAAACAATCAACTGCTGAGAGCCGCTGGAGCTTGACGCCTTTCGCTTCGGGTCCGTTGTCCTTGACACAATATACTATGTGCTCGATTACAGCACAACAAGACAGGTTAAGATCACTGCAAACTGTCCACTTGAGTCACGCGTGTAGAAAGACTGCAAACATATACTTGATCTATAGCTGTATAGGTACACAGTAGGCATCAGTGTTAATGTTTACAAAGATGATGACAATGCAGGAAAAATCTCTCCGACCACACAGTGTCAATTATTGCCATGTAAATAAGCGCTACACAGGCCTCTAACTGAAATCGCGGGCATTAAAACCCGTAAAACTTGCGACTATGAATGAAATCTCCTATTTGAAGCCCAAGGCAGGCTCCCGAAGTAAACATTGATGTTCTGATTACAGGCCACGCCCACACAGGCTATTTATAAACAGAGTATAATAGCTGTTGACTCAGGAAGATTCGCGCCCTTGACTTACTGTTATGTCCGATGTTTGGTTAACACCAACTGTTAATAGCTGAACAACTGTTAATTCAGTGTGATAGGCTCAAGACCGTTAAATACGATGTTCCTTCTTAATCCGTTGTTATTGACGCGGATGTCGTAGGCATAACGCCCGAAAATTTGGCCACCAAATGATAAAGATGCGAATCTATCCTCCAAATATTGTAGGCGAAGGCATTACGGTCACCAAATGTTGCGATAGAGAAGGATCAGGCATTGTGGAGATGTTGCGAAGACATTATCCAAATGTTGTAGAAGAAGGAATTATGTGTTGCAGGCGATACTGGCCCTCTAATGATACATGTAGGGGTTGTTGTTTTCAACACCATTGTTACAATCCGAAGTTACAATCTGATTGTTTTACAACTACTGTTACCAACTGTTCACGCCTGATACTGACGTGTTTAGTGCTGGTGCGTTTGGTGAAGAAGTGAGTGTGTGTTGCAACAGTCACTCACAGTAACGTACGTAATAGTCATTGATTGTTGGAAAACCTGGTGACGTTTTCTTAGACACTTTAATTACGCCACAACACGACCACAATGACATCTACGAAATACAGTTACATGGAATCAAATAATATCAGGTAGTATCTACCAATATTCACCCACATATCACAAGCATATACATCTCCCGGCCTCAGATATCTTCAGTGACTCTAATAAATGTTCATGGATCCTCCAGTAATACGTATATGTAATCATCAGCACTATCCCTTCCTGTAGCCTACAAACCTCGCAGTGCTACTGATATATGTTCCTGAATCCCTCCAGTAATAATATATAGGATCGTCAGCGCTACCTCTTCCTGTAGCCTGCCAACATCGCAGTGCAACTGATATATACTCATGGATCCTCCAAAAAATACGTATGGCCTCATCGAGCAACTGATGGCATAGCAGTGCAAGAATATATGTAAATAATACGTATGGCCTCAACGAGCAACTGCTGGCATAGCAGTGCACCAATATATGTAAATAATACGTATGGCCTCACCGAGCAACTGCTGGTATAGCAGTGCACCAATATATGTAAATAATACGTATGGCCTCACAGAGCAACTGCTGGCATAGCAGTGCAAGAATATATATATTTATATATATTTATATTTATATTTATATTTATATTTATATTTATATTTATATTTATATTTATATATATTATATATATATATATATATATATATATATATATATATATATATATATATATATATATATATATATATATATATATATTTATATTTATATTTATATTTATATTTATATTTATATTTATATTTATATATATTTATATATATTTATATTTATATTTATATATCAATGGATCCTTTAATAACAATACGTATGAAATCACAGGCCCGTGCACACCAAGGCCTATAACACATCTCTTCAAATAATGTACATTTTATCTGCAGATAATCACTTATCACTCTAATGGGTAATCACATATAAATCCATTAGTAATCCCCTGTACCAACATATTCACAGGTACACTCGAAAAAACGTGATTCCCTCTTTGGAGACCTCGTAACTGCTGTTTTATGTTTTAGGCTGCATGATCGTCGAAAATATGGTAACATTCTTTTCTCAATTGCCTGATGTAAACAAACGACACTTCCTACTGACGTTCAGGAAATAAGTTCCAGCTGGATTAAATATGAATGAACACCTTTATTAAGTGTCTGCACACTCTGACAACTTCATAATAGTTCATAAATACATGTGCTTCTGTGGTATACAAACCAGTCATCACAAGAAATAACACACAACCATCGAACTTATAAGATGGTCCAAAACCCTAAAATCACTGCCTCGCTCGTCTCGTGCCTAAAACCAACTCACTTAACCCCCTTCTCTCAAACCATCACTTCCGTCCTAGCTACTGAGCAATTCTACCCCAAGTTCGATGACGTCATTCCTGAACACTTTAATTAAATCCCTCATAGTATATGTGACTAGTGTTATTACACTAACTAGACACGTTCAAATGCTTAGTGTTTAATCTTGCTAAGTATTCTTACCCTAACTATAATTAAGTGGCAGCACCTTAGTGTTAATCCGACGTAACAGTCCGTACTGTCACATACGCCCGGGGCCACTAAAGTGTATCCCGTAGGAGACACTTTATTCCCAGGAAAAAATTTACTAACTCTAAAAAAAAAATTATTGGGATTCATGTATCCCACCATAAATCATGTCTGAAGGACTACAATAAACAATAGATGGGAATGATGGATGAAATAACACCATTAACATTTCACACACAAAAATCGATCATGAAGGGGTAGGGACTGATGGACATAACATAAACGAGGGACACATGGGAAGAAAAAACTATGGAGGTTATGGTAGCTACAAATAATACTAATAAGTGGCAAAAAAAAATATATGGGCAAAATAGAACAGTAGCTAACATTCATCAACGAACTAACAAAACGCTTTATGGGTTGATAGTCATCAATATCTCTCACACTTGTGCGAATCATAAAACATAAAATAACATGACAAGCGAGTTAACGTCGCAAGGAAAAAAAACTGGCCAAAAAAAAAATATGGCGGGTGCACCATAAAATATAGCGGATGCCCAAAATGGCTGTCACCCTACACTTCACTGAAGTGGGTGATGAAAAAAATATGAATGGAACAAATGGATATAGAACCACAAAACTTGGTGGCAAAGTATGGGCAAGTCTTATTAAAAAAATGACTTCGCCGGTATAACCAATAACCGGAAACAATGAATGGAATGGAAACATGGTAATCAATGGACAATGGTATAGAATATATAAATGGGCAAATAGTTAAATCACATGTATGAGTGTCGGTGTAACAATAACTGAAAATTCAAACAATCATAATGCAATATGGTGTCATCATCATAATAAATCGTGAATGATGCCAACATTAGTGGCGGGTGAAGATGTACATTAGTTAATCACTTTTATTTGGTACAACAGAACGATGTAAACCTTAAAAAAATCTTTGTAAAATTTTACGTCAGAAACATGGCAACAAGAAAAACACAAAAAAACACCAAAAAAATCATAGGGGCATACAAAATGGTCAAATATTACATTAGTCAAAATAATGTGACATAATGACGCTAACGCGTGTAAAAGGGAACTACATCAACTACAATATATCAAGGACTGCCAGAGATCGTCTGAGTTGGTGGCATCTACCATCAGCAGTGGTCGAAAGGGATGTTGTAAAAAGGGAAATGTTCATGTACCGGTAGATTCATTCGGCAATGTCTTTCTTGCGGGACGAAAAATGTAAACGCTCTCATAAATAAACGGCTGTCGGACTTTCCTCAACTGAACTGGAAATGTGCGTAAAGTGTGTAAACCCAAAATGTTCAAGGATGCGTAACGCATTGGTCTTCACGGTAGCATCAGGATCAAGCAATTCAGCAGGAGGGTATTGTGTGTAGGAGACTGCATTGGTCGGAAGACACGAGAAGCAGGGTCGACTTCATGCAGCCCTAAAAATAATAGCAGGGCAGGAAATGTCAACCTGACCGGAGACGGCATCTGGAGGTAAGTGCAGTTCAATTTGTAAAACATCTTTGCAAAATATGTTCATTGTTTTCCATCTTTCAATGGCCTACAATAACAGGCGAGGATCGTACTGTGTAGGTTGGGATGTAGGAACAATGGCATGGACTACGGGCTTAGTGGACGGGAAATCCAACGGGAGGGTCGGGGTGGAGGCTGCGGTCTGGTTGGAGGATAACGGAGGGGAACACATAATCTCCGGGACGGCGGTGTGACAGGGGGAGGGAGAGGGGGAGGAGAGGGACTACGGTAAGGAGAATGAATAGAACCACGAGAACGACGAAAACGGGTTCGTACATGGGCGGCCCGCTGATGAAGGGGCTTAGGAAAGGGAACAAATCGTAAATGAATTTTGGATGACGACGTCTAAAGAGAAAACGAGCTGAGGGGAAGAGGAAACATCAGGTCCAATATCAAAAGAATAATAATACGGGGGAAGAGTCAAGATCAGAGGAAGGGGGAGAAAAATAACCAGAGGGAGGTGAGAGGAAAATAACCAAAAGGAGGAAAGAGAAGGTTCAACATCTGAAGAGTCAGTCTCATGTTCTGTATCAAGGTCGGAGGGGGGCAGGGGAAAAATAACCATAAGGAGAAAGAGAAGGTTCAACACCTGAAGAGTCAGTCTCCTGTTCTGTAACCAGGTCGGAGAGAGGCAGAGGAAAATAACCATAAGGAGAAAGAGAAGGTTCAACATACTGAAGAGTCAGTCTCATGTTCTGTATCAATGGTCGGAGGGAGGCGGAGGAAATAACAATAAGGAGAAAGAGAAGGTTTCAAAATCTGAAAAGTCAGTTCATGGTTTCTGTATCCAAGGTCGGAGGGAGGCGGAGGAAAATAACCATAAGGAGTGAAGTAGAAGAAAGGTTCTCAAAATCTGAAAAGTCAGACTCATCGGTTTCTTCTGTATCAAGCGGAGGGAGGCGAGGAAAAAATACCATAATGGAGAACAAGCGGGATCCAGTCAGAAGAGAGAGGAACAAAAGCGAAAAGCGGGGGTACCTGAAAAGGGAGATGAAACAGAGGGAGGGAAAAGCGGGGTCTGAAAGAGAGGTGAACAGAGGGAGGAAAAAGCGGGAGAGGAGGTGAAAGGGGGAGGTGGCGGAAAAGTGGAATCAGAAGAGAGGTGAACAGGGGAGGAAGGGAGGTATGGACAGGAGTTGCGGCAGTAATAGGAGGTACAATAATATCATGCTGAGGCGAAGCATGAGAGGGGCCTGGAGTAACGGAGGGTAACTCAGCCAAGCGAGCATCACGGGAGAGGATACGTGAGTACAGCTCAGGTGGAGGGATATGAACCTCAGCGGTGGAACAGGAATGATAACGTCTGTTAAAGGTTTTTCTCCACTGTGTTACTGGCTTTATATATGCTCTTAGTCCATTTTCTGTCGTTACCATACATCTTTGTTGGTCACTGGTAACATTATTTATTTCAAATATCTTTCCTTGTTTTATTATATTGATAACGTTTCTCACTGAAATGCGACAGTGTCTTTTATTGAGACTGTTCCAGTGTGCCCTTCCAGCAGCTGTTTGTTGCTGTGACAATTGTTGTTGAAGCAGATGGTTTTTCTTTTGCAACAAAAATACTTGATGCTCTAGCTGTTGAATGGGTGAATCCATCATAAAAAAAACAGTTACGAGCTGGTCACGGGCACCAAATCAAATAGCTGAATCCATCGTAAAAAGGCAGTTACGAGCTGGTCAACGGCACCAAATCAAGTTATGTGGCCAGGGGAGTGGACGGGAACGGCACCGAATCAAGTTAGATGTGACCGGGCTTGGTCACGGTGACAAATCAAGTCTAGTGTGACAGGGTGAGAATGGGGTGGAATCTTTTATCAATGTTCATCTGTTGTTTTACTGGCCACTGCCAGAGATGGTGACTACAGAATAGGAACATAACCCAGGTGATTCTTTTGGAGACTCGTAACTGTTTTAGGCTGCATGATCGTCGAAAATATGGTAACATTCTTTTCTCAATTACCTGATGTAAACAAACGACACTTCCTACTGACGTTCAGGAAATAAGTTCAAGCTGGATTAAATATGAATGAACACCTTTATTAAGTGTCTGCACACTCTGACAACTTCATAATAGTTCATAAATACATGTGCTTCTGTGGTATATAAACCAGTCATCCCAAGAAATAACACACAGCCATCGAACTTATAAGATGGTCCAAAACCCCAAAATCACTGCCTCGCTCGTCTCGTGCCTAAAACCAACTCACTTAACCCCCTTCTCTCAAACCATCACTTCCGTCCTAGCTACTGAGCAATTCTACCCCAAGTTCGATGACGTCATTCCTGAACACTTTAATTAAATCCCTCATAGTATATGTGACTAGTGTTATTACACTAACTAGACACGTTCAAATACTTAGTGTTTAATCTTGCTAAGTATTCTTACCCTAACTATAATTAAGTGGCAGCACCTTAGTGTTAATCCGACGTAACAGTCCGTACTGTCACAAAGCTGAGCGAATCTCGCTTACCTCAAAACAACTTAAATAAATTCATCTCACGCGGTAACTCAGCCGCAGTGAGAAATGTTCTGAATCTCGAAGATACGAATATAATATGTTCGTATATTTTTAAATAAATTAACCAAGCGGACCAAACTGCTGACCAAGCGGGACAACCAAAATCCGGCTTGTTTGTTCTAGACTTCTAACAATTAATTCCCTTGGACTGGAAGTGGAAAAACAGTCTGCAACATGTACATCTATCTTTTTTTGCTTGTGCAAAAGTGGATGATGAAAAATGATGTACTTTGAATGAATAAACATTAATTACAAAATTTCTATACAGTTGAGTTACACTAAATAAGAAGTCCTTTCTGGAACCTTCTGAATAGCATAAAATGTTCCTCCAAATGTTCCTCTATCACTTAAGTCTATCTTGTCTGGCCTAATGTTTCAGAATTATTTTCTAATCCCTACCAAAGTTAATAAGCTTTGATTCTTTTGACTTCCCACAACGGTTGCAGGAATTTGGTCACACTGAATACTTAAATTAAAGTTCTGTGACTGTTCTCTATGAGTAGACACAGCAGTATCAGTTGAAGGTCTGGCACTGGACTACAAAGCACTGATGGGGCACGGGGCTGAATTCTAGATGACAATATATGATGCTCCTGTGGTGTTCAGGAAGGCAACTATCGGCCTAGGATTCTAGACCACTGATGCATGACACAGATCAACCCTCTAGAATCATTGTAAAGCACATAATAGACATGGTTTGGTGATGGAAAAACTGCAACAGATGGTCAAAGTTTAGCCTTCACAAGCGTCTTTCTCCGTCCGTCTGACTTATGCTGTGTGTGTGTGTGAAGTTTGAAATTTCCGCTACTTGCCCTTTATATGGGGTGGGAAAGGCGTACCAGAGAGCAATGCGGTGTCACAGTTATCAGACTGCGTATTTGGTGCAGGCGTGAGCGAGTTCGTGTTAGCTGGGTGCAGAATTCCTCTTCATGCTTCTCAACCTTGTTATCCGTTACTTTTATCTAAATTTACATTCACTGTCCATAACTTCTGTTTTCCTATTATAAAAAGTTTTCCGTAATTGGTTCCAACTTCCATTAATATGAAACATTTTTCAAGACAATCGACACAGCAGTTTTCAACGTGCTGGTGCCTTTACTTATAATTTTCTCCAAAAGCATTGAACACAGAAATTATCCCTTTGAATTTAATAAAGCTGGTCTTCTCCAAAAAAAACGAAATAACTGTCATCACTTTCTGTCACTGCATTCACTTATACGACACACGATCCATCTTTATACTAGCACACTTTACTTTCTTTTGCAGAACGCCATTATAAAAACCGGTTCGTCTACAAGCGAGCTCGCTGCTTCTGATTGGCCGGCAATATTCTTCTTCTTTCTCTCATGACAAGGCATTGTGTTTACTACTCGTTACACCATTTTTTGCCAAAGCCGGTTGTTGCGATGCTTTCTTGATTGGTATTGATAATATTGTAGTAGCAGTAACTTTTGGCCAAGTAAATTTCAAAGCAAGTGCCAACAGCAACTTATAAATTAGGCAAGTCTCTCTTGTAGTCACAGACACAGTGTAATGACACAATGACGAGCTCCGTTAAGATGTGATGATTAAAATATGATCACTGTCAATTGTCTATTTAAGTCTATCCATAACAATGTAACAAATCAGTCTGATGTCCGCGACACAGCCGATTAGCGCGAAATGTTCAAAATGTAACGAAGTAGTAATTTAGAAATACTCTTCTGACATAAAAACTTCTCTCTGGCATTCAATCATAATGCCGACATCGCTGAAAATGAGAGTAGACCAACGGACAAACACACTGGAGCATGGAGCTCGACGACACACATCTTGACACTACAAGAACATATTCCAAAAAGTCCCTAGCAGACGATGCTCGCTTCTGCATCTCTACACGCGTCTGCCTGCATAAATTACATGATGTCATTGTTTAATGCGGCATCGTTCCGATCACTAACAACTCCGTTTGAGCACAACAGCGATTCACATACGTAAACACGTCCTGGTGCGCAAAAGAGGATGTAACATATATTATCCCCTCCCCCATTTTTTCCAAGAAGGAAAGTGGAGAAATGCACCAACAAATACCGCGCATAGTCATGGGGTGTCGGCAGTTTAACACAACAAGTGGGACTACTGGCATGTCGTACAGGTCTCCTGTCTGCGCCATGTTTAGGCAAATTAACACAACAAGTGGGGTTGCTATCAAGTCGTACATCCCCTTACCAACTTCACGTTGCGACAGTATTTTATGCTTCAAAACAATATCTAATAACTATCAACCACCATTCGTCATGTGAAAGTCATGTCAAAATCATGAATAATGTGTATCAATATCGGTATTCTTCTTCTTTGTTCGTCCTGAAAAGGACATTTGTTGCGTTGTGTCCGTTTACAGCGAAGTTGCGATATTTGCGCGTTTCGGTCGACACATCCGACTTCAGAACGGCATTTTTGGGACCAGGTTAGCCTTCCCTCTTCGATCCCTACTCACTCAGCCAGACTGCAGTGCTGCAGCCTGTTTCCAGGACCACCACTTGGAGGTGGAGTAGGGTCATGGTCAGCTCTGGTTCGCTGACCCTGACGCAAGCAGTCTAGCTATGGGTCGCTAACTGCATTCCTCAGTGTTGACGTTTCTTAGGTCCCAATATCAGTATGGTAATGAAAGTATGCTCGGTTTGGCGAGGCGCGTTCCGTTCAACCTAGCCGGTTATATTAGGGCGCATGTCCAAATATAAAAGACCTTTATGTCTGGAGAATTTAATATATCGTTCGTTCGTTCCTTTGTCTACTATGTTGCTGTTATACCCTGTTCAACCTGAAAGTTGGTTATAATTGGGGTATATATTGTTTTTAGTTTCTTCGGTGCTAGCCGGTTTTTAGTCCTGAAAAGGACTGGTCCTAAAAAGGACCACTAGCTGACTGTCTGGATACCTCTTCGCTGCTTGTCTGTTTATGGTGTCGTGGCGTGCTCATGGTGTTCATTTCCTGCCTTCCTATCTGGCTTGTGTGGTTTTGTTAGTTTTTGCTTTCCTAGTTTCTGTTTCTTTAGTCTTCCTGCTTTCCGGTATCTGTAATAGTGCTTTTTCTATTATCGCTGGGAGAAGTTTTTCAAGCGTTTCTTCGATGACTTCTTCGTCTGATTGTTCGTTTGTTTTGGTCGCTCTTGTGTTTGATGTTATTTCCTCAATGGCTCTTCGCTCTGCTTCGATTCTCATGAGGATTTCTGAGTTTTCTTCCTTCAGTTCTGTCAGCCTCTTTACATCTGCTTCTATCTGCTGCTGAATGCTTTTCATGTCTTTCCTCATTTCTCTGACGTTCCGTAGATCTATTATGTCTTCACCGCTGTCCTTGTCGGCTTCGGGGGCCTGCTTGCATGTCGTAATGTACCCTTGTCGTCGTGTATAACAGTATTTTATTTTATAAAATGATATCCAGTAAACCGTCAACCCTCTTTCTTAATTTCCAAATCTTTTCTTGAAATGTCGTCACGTACTCTTATTTACCTTTGTAAGTTCAGTATTTTTATTCTTTTCCGTAATGAATAATGTCTATAATGCAGCCAATTTATCTTTATACTCATAGTCGAGCTGAACTTGTAGTTTGAGTTCTGTAATCTCAGACTCCAAATTTTTATTTTTGTTTATGGCTGACTCTAACGATGCCTTCGTATTGTTAAGCTTCAATTCTAATCTCCTCAATTGTGAACTATCTGTATCGCCCTGTATCTTCTGTAATCTCTCCTCTATTTCTCTTTCTCTCATTGCTTTTCTGTTTCTTGCAATTTCCTTTAATCTGTTCTTCTTTTCTACCTCAACATGTGGTCGCAATCGTGCAACTTCTGACAAAAGCTCCTCAATTTTAAAATTATGTTTTTTAATCCCATTTTTTTTTTTTTGCTTTAAAGATACTGATTTCTGCTTCTCACCATCTAATTTGAGATTTTTAATCACATACTCCAAATCTTCATTTCTTTGCAATGAACATGCCAATGATGTCTTTGTCAGATCAAGCTCCCATGTTAAACACCTCACCTCTGACTCATCAGTTTCGTCCAGTATCCTCTGTAATCTCTTCTCACTTTCTAACCTTTTCCTGCCTTTCTTTTTCTTTTTCATACTCAGAGCAAACGTTTTCAAAGTTTCACCCTCCATACCAAGCTCTTTTCCTAATTTAATGAAATGTTCAAGAGTAGACCATCTTGTCTTTTTATAGTATGACTGAATTAGTCTAAAATTTATCTCAAGTATAAATATTCCATTTTGTGCAATGTTAACCAACACGCAGTAAAAAGTGCAATTTCTTTGGATCACTAAGACCAGTTAAATGAAATTGTCATTTATTAATGGTGCAACAATATACAATACAAACTAGGACATTAGAAAGAGAATAGGGTAAGCAAAGAAAGAAAATACAAATGATGAAAAAAAAATTATGTTGTGAAAAACAGAAAAAGAAAATGCTTACCCAACATCAATGACAATACAGATACGCTTTACAAGATTAAAACATGTATCAAATAAATGATAGCAAGGTAAGGGAGACAAGGTACAAACAATAATGATGCAAACCCTGAATATAAAAACAATCAACAATCACAAACTATATGAAATAACATTACACCACAACTAAACAAACAATGAATGTAACAAAGCACCCTTCGACAATCAGACCTCTGCAGACGACCCGACATGTTGTCTCCTGCTAGCGTCAAACCGGCAAACTTGAAGCAATAAACTAGTAACTTCTTCACGTCGTCGATGGAACATACTTACTTTTGAGTAGCAGGTTGCATGCAGGACATTATCGACGAGTTGATTCACTATGAGGAACATCAAAAGGTAACCAGAGCCATATTATTTTCAAACAGACGACTTGCTCCTTGCTTTCCCCCAACGCTGACCTCTGGTGGTGACGTCAGAAATCTGTAACAACCGGCACATTTCATATTTCTTTTTCTCGCTTTTGTATGAAGATGCAAATCAAATGATGAGGCCCATGTTTATGAGTCAGATCCCGGGCCTTGGCTACCCATGTTTAACGGTGGTTCAAATCCAACGGCTTGGCTACCCATGTTTAAACTGTAGGGGTTCAGATTCACCGGCTTGGCCCTCATGTTTAACTGTTGCGATGCTTTCTTGTTTGGTATTGATAATGTTGTAGTAGTAACTTTTGGCCAAGTAAATGTCAAAGCAAATGACAACAGCAACTTATAAATTAGGCAAGTCTCTCTTGTAGTCACAGACACAGTTTAATGACACAATGAGGAGCCCCATTAAGATGTGATGATGACAAATTATAACTGTCAACTGGCCACTTACATAAGGCCTTCAAGTTTATCCACATCAATGTAACAAATCAGTCCGCCTGTTTGATGTTCGCGACACAGTCGATTAGCGCGACATGTTCAAAAAGTAACAAAGTAGTAATTTATAAATACTCTCCTGACATAAACACTTCTCTCTGGCATTCAATCATAATGACGACATCCCAGAAAATAAAAGTAGATCAGCGGACAAACACACTGGAGCATGGAGCTCGACGAAACACGTCTTAACACTACAAGAACATATTCCAAAAAGTCCCTAGCAGACGATGCTCACTTCTGCATCTCTTCACGCGTCTGATTGCATAAATTAAATGACGTCATTGTTTAATGCGGCGTCGTTCCGCTCACTAACAACTCGTCTGAGAACAGCAGCGACTCACATACGTGAACACGTCGTGGTGCGCGAAAGAAGATGTTAACCGGTGTTGTCTGTTCCTATTTTCGTGTTTAGGTCCCCCATCAAAATTGTGATGTCCTTTCTTTCCTTTTTGTGCAAGATATTTTGTGGTCTGGTGTAAAAGCTTTCTTTCTCAGTTTCTTCTTTATCATTTGTTGGTGCATAACACTGGATGATGTTCATATGTACTTTCTTTTTGGCTTATTTAAACCTTGCTGTTATAATTCGGGGTCCCATTGCTTTCCATTCTATAAGGGCCTTCTGTGCTTCTCTGGACCGCATTAGAGCCACCCTTCACTGTGATGGGCTCTTTCCTTCTCATGTTCGGAGGACAACACCATTTCTCCTGTGATCAATCACCTCCTCTCTCTGCCCTTCAGCCGTGTCTCGCAGAGACCCAGGATAGAAATCCTGTAATTTTAACATTTCTGCTGCCACCTGTGCAGTTTTCCCTTGTTCACACAGAGTGCGAACATTACAGGTGACAATCCTGGAGATTTTCCCAAACGAAAATGGTTAGACGGCAACCCAGACTCCGTTCGGCTTTCTCTGTGTTGCTTCATGCCCCTCCTTTCCAGAGAACCTTCTTCTGTCTTGGGCGGCTGCGTTAATTTATATTCTATATTTGACTGTTCTGTTTTTTGAAGTTTTTTTGGTAAAAGCTTTTTACGGGATGGGGTAACCAGCCCAAAGCCCAACCCTCCTTAGTCGTTGTTTACGACATTCATGGCAGGGTACAGTGTTATTATTCTTTGCTCCCCTTTCGGGCCCCGGTAACACACGGCTGCGAATTAAAAATGCTGAAGGGAAATTTCAAGAAATAGTGTTTTAATATCCTCCATTGGGACAACGTGCGCGTTGTTTTAACAGGCGTACAAAATAATTTATAGTTCCCATACCAAAAAATACACTATGAAAAAGACTGCAACTTTGGTGGGATATGATGTTACTAAAGTCACGGAAGAATAAGAGAATTCGGAGGTTTCATTCTTATTATAACCCAGCAGGATATTTTGATCCATTAATTTAAAAACACAAACACACAACCAAACGTAGACCTCAGAATTAAGCCAATCCGTGTTTCTGAATATACCATTTTTACCTCAACACGTTTTCTTAATTCTCTTCAACAGCTTCCATGGTTAAGACAAGAAGGAAGTTTATTTTTCTGTGGCCAAAATACATGTAACTCAATTTGTTAACATGGTGTGCCTGGTCAAATGACAGCAGATTCCTAATTATAAATTTAAAAATAAAATACGTATATTGGAGCCGGGTTTATTTGAAGTGCCACATCATACGAAAAGAGCAATATGGTGTTTTGTTTGATCTAACCTCATTAGCCATGCTTTATGTTTGATGTGGGAGCCGTTTGTCATTTACATTTGTCACAGCTTGCGCACAGCTTGACTTTATGAGGACAGACAACGCTCGTAAGCTGAAAGCCCCCATATTTTGATCAAATTCTGAGCTTCACTAATCGCGCAGTTATTTATGAGAAGGGCTCGTCTATGATGCACGTATGATCGTTTACTGTGTCTCAGTCATAGTCTGGTGTGTTTTATTCTGTATTGTACAGGGACACTCAGTAAAATGTCCATGCATATATATATATATATATATATATATATATATATATATATATATATATATATATATATATATGTATATATATATATATATATATATATATATATATATATATATATATATATATATATATATATATATATACTGAAGCACATTAAAAACGCACGCACTATTATATATACTGATGCCGAGAAGCTGGGAAAAAAATGTGGGAATGGATTTTCCCCGTGTTTGTCATGAGGTAGAGAGCGAATGGCTGCTGGAATGGAAAGGGCATGATTCAACCTACGGGTTTGTGTACAGACTACATGAAAACAATGAAAGTTACACGTGCAACACGATTCCCAACAGCTATGACCCAGAAAATGTGTACGCGTTGTGGCAGTATACTCGGTATAAAAAGGCCGTTTCGACAAAACACCCAGTACATGTGCTTGAAATGCCACGACTATCTGAAAACGACTGCCAACGAACCATTGGTATGTTGGAGACCAGAATGAGCTCGCGGGCCATTGCCAGAAGGATGAATTGCCACCACAGCACTATTGTACGTCTCAATGAACGTTACGGAACCACTGGCAGTGCCCGGGATATACTTCGGAGTGGCCAACCACGAGTTACTACCCCTGCGCAAGATCGTCATATTGTGCTGAGTCACCTAAGGAATCGTTCTCTCCCGGCAGGTCAAACAGCAAGGGCAATAGTGGGTAGACGTGGGCAAGTCTCTCGAATGACAGTCATACGACGACTCAGAGATACAGGCGTTACTGCAAGACGACCTTATGTTGGGCCAAACTTGACTCACAGACATCGTCAGCAGCTTCTGCAATGGGCAGAGCAACATGTCAGATGGACTAGACTGCAGTGGAATGCTGTCCTATTCACAGACGAGAGCAGATTCAACATATCCTTTGCTGATGGACGTATGCGGATTTGGCGACGGTGTGGAGAGCGCTTTGCAGAATGCTGTGTTCGTCAGCACAACCGATTTGGAGGTGGCAGTATTCACATTTGGGGAGGATTCAGTTTTCACCATCGCTTGCCTCTTCACGTCTTCCGTGGAAATGTTAATACTGTGACATATCAAAATGAGGTTCTGGAGGCATTGGTTGCTCCTGCGTTCACAAATTATCCAGACTTTCAGATTCTCCATCAGGATAACGCACGTGCGAACACCGCATGCATTACGCAGCAATATCTACAGCAGCAGAACATTGTGACGATTGATTGGCCTGCCCTATCACCAGACATGTCCCCTACAGAACATCTGTGGGACGAGCTTGGACGCATAGTCTACAGGCAAGGTTCTCCAGCTAATCTGCAACAGCTCGAAGCTGCTCTTACACGTGAATGGGACTTGATTCCCTGGAATTTCCTTCAGAGACTTGTGCGTTCCATGCGAAGCCGCTGCCAAGCTTGTTTGCAAGCACACGGTGGACATACCAGATACTGAGGATAGTGTGAATGAATTTTTTTATTGGTTGCATTTTTGGTTTTCTCCCTTGCCTGCACAGAATGCAATGAATTTCATAACAATCAAATGTAGAAATTAATGACCAGCATGGATTCATAGGAAAATGAATAAAGATTCCAAATATGTAAACTTGTAAACACTTATATTTACATTTCACACTCTGTTCCTGAATTATACAGGTGGTGCGTTTTTAATGTGCTTCAGTTTATTACTTTAGTGACGGCCAAGGCAGTTACTGTTACTACTATTTTTCACTTGGTGTGTGTATAGTAATTACTGTAAAGAGTATTGCTATTTTGTAAATACTGAACATAATAGCATGGATATTGTTATAACTAATCGGGGTTTATTACTTACTTGAAAACTTACCGATTGGGCAACTTTCGGTTACCTTGGTAGTATGTATTACCTTAATCTTTCTTTTAAACATTACTATCTTGTTCGTAAACTATATGTGTTTGGAATAATTAGGTTAGACCGTGACCTCAGCTGGAAATAGTCGCTTTGCGATCAACCAGCTAACGCCCCGCGCGACGAAAGACATTTAATCGATAAGACGGCGGGACTTCATTAGGGAGCCTGATAACGGAGGACACACAAAGCAAGTAGAAGGGGCAGGGAAAAGAGGATGAGAGTTTGTTTATGTTTCGTGTGTGAGTTAATAAAAAAGGTGTGTCCGATAGGGTTATTAACAGGATATTGATTACTAGTTTATTTTCAGAGGCAATCGGACACATCCCGTGTACCTGCTTATCGTTACCTGTTACCACAGCACCGAGCGCAGCTACCTGCAATTACCCATTTCCACAGCATAAACCATATCAGATTCCTACTTCTACACACCAGTGAAGCAAGTCAAAGAGTAGAGGTTTACCTGTGTAACACTGAGAAGTCGTCTCATTACATCTCTACTTTGCCCCAGGTAGTGCGTCATTAGCATTTACCGATGGTATTCGTTTTCCTTATGCATGTCAAAGTTATTTCTCACAGCTGGAGTCTCTTAATCGGGACTTAACCTCGTCGATCTCAACTGATTTTGTTTTGTCAACATGACGCCTAGGGCACAAACAATACATCAACAGGCTGCAGAGTGCTCTACACTGAGAGCCATAATATTTACCGCCATACCATTAGCGGCCTTTGGTATAGTTATTTGTTCTTTCCACAGCTTACAGATAAACCATAGAATGAAGGAGTATAATTTTTCCCTAAGTGTGGGGAGAATTTACGATGAACTGTGGTATAATACTTCGGCTGACCGGAGTACTGTTAGTGGGTTCTCCAGCATAGACGATACCTCTTTCTGGATTAATTCAACAAAACAGCAGCAGCCGCTTTCATACAATAGGGCTGGATGCCGCCCTTGTTAGTAAGATTTTCTTGGTTTTGTATTTGTACGTGTAGTGGTGGTTTAAAATCGATACGATTCGCCGGAGTTCTTGATTGTATTTTGGTGTGAAGGAAAATCCCTAGCCCATCAGAGCTAGAGAGGCTATTATTTTATTTTATGTGGATTTAATTAATAAATATATTTATATGTTCTAAGCGGTGAGAATTCACTTTCTACCTGTCACTTTATGTTAAGTTGTGCTGTCCCTACTGTAATAGATTAGCCTATTTAGCAGAGAGGCCGGAAGAAGTGTATGATATTCTAAACATTGTCACGAGTGTGGCTGGAAGAAGACAATAGATACTTAATTACATATATCTTCTCTCCAGAAGTCATATACCCCTCCCTATTTTACTTTAGTGACTCTATCCATATCTACTTTCACACAACTCATTCATACTCTGTCTAAACTCAGACATAATCTAATTCCATACTCGTGACATTAGGTGACACCTTATAACCCAGTTTTACTGAGAACATTTGACGCGCATATTAACATGGACTTCCGTAGTTTGGTAAAATCTATAAAATATGTTTGCAAATATTTTAACAAGGGTAGCGGTCAAGCCACATTTAGTCTCAACAGCCAGGATGAGATACAACAATTCCAATCCGAAAGTACTTCAGAGGCGGTTTGGAGAATTCTTTCGTTTAGCATACATAGAAGGTCGCGAATAGTTATGCATTTAGCTGTCCATCTTGAAAATGGCCAACGCATGTATTTGAACCCTAACAATGCCGCGGATGTTGTTAATAATCCACGAGATACTACTTTGGTGGATTTTTTTCAAATTGTAATTAGAGGATTTTTTTGCAAGGACTTTGGCGTATGATGAGGTTCCAGCATTCTATACATGGTATAAAAATAAATTTCAGCGTTGAAAGCAAGGAGAACCAGTTGAAGGACACCCAGGGATAAAAAAAAATAGTGATGCTTTTGGGCGCGTCAATACTCAAGATAATCTAAACTGGGTCGTCAAAGGTGTTTTTCTTCGCACAAGATTACTCTTGGCATATATGTAGATAGAAGTATAATGACGCTTCTATCCGAAGGGAACTTCACAAGATAATTCAGAAGTCAAGAACCACGCAGCATAGCGCTAAGCAATGGTTAACTTATATCTGTCCGTCGCAATGGCTTTTAGCCCGTTCAAGCCCCAGCTAAGTTAATTCAGCGAATTCCTATTAAAATGGTATAACTCTGTTTAGAGGTAATAAATGTCTAGGTACAGAAAGGTATATTAAATATTCTGGCTCTTACGTTTTCTTTCACACATATAAAAAAACCGAAGCGACTATAATTGTTTAGTTTTAAAACAACATGTAACAATTTTAATAATGAATTAGTCTTTAACAGTTAAAAATAAGGTGGAAATGATGAATTTTGCTGTAAATACAAGTTTTCGTCACTGAGACGTAGGTGAGGATTTATCAAAGAGTCCGACGTGTTCGCCTTTTTTTTTAACAAGAAAACGTAACTCTAGGTACGTCCTGTCGCCGTGGTTTTTGTCACTTCTTGGTGATGAGTGTACTTCTCTCACACGAGGGGCGTAGGAACTTCAGTACTTCGAACCGGCTGATAGCTTGTAACCACAAATAGTCTTGTACCCCGAACTTTTGGAAAAATAGACAAATGCCTCTGCTAAGTACACTGAGTTGGAAATTAACAGGCGCACCCTCTCACTGGCCATCCACCAATGTTAATCTCTCAGAAGAATTAAATTCATGAGTATACACAGTGTAACTCAGGAAAGATGAGAAGAAATCATCACTATTCCTCTGGTTATTAACTGGGAATATGTGTCTGACAGCGCAAATAATGATTTGTGCCTGAACTAATATTAACAAGTTACATATATCTTACAAAATGATATGCTACACTTGAGGCACATGTGGTGTAATCATCACTCATCACTACCCCAGTCGGAGTCTGGAATCAACTCTGCTGTCATATTTTCCGCACGACTAGCCAGAAACAATCACCAGCGCTTGCTGTAGTGGTTTTTGAATATACTATTTTCGTATCTTAAGGTTGCGATCCTCATTTATACATTACGACTTAGCAAGAAAACATGTTAATTCACATTTGTAAAAGAAATGTTCACAACTTACCCCAAACAATCTCCTCGCACAGTTTTCGAATGGACACGACCAATTTAGGTTATATGCACTCGAATCACTTGGTCTGGGAAAGTATAGTAATTCCTTCTTATGATGGGTGTTCTGTGATACACTTGGACTGGGAAACTAGTAATTCCTCTTCGATGGGTGTTCTGCGAAACACTTGGTCTGGAAAAGTTTCTCTGGTGACGGGTGATCCAATTCCTACGTTTCCAGTCTTGATAGTAAAAGTCCTGGTCCTCAAGTTTTCAGTCTCTGTATTTATAAAGGCGGGTTTACTTTTTAAGGTTTTACGTTTCCCAAATGCTTCGATCTGTCACTTATAGGTATGGCTTTCTGGTCCGATCCTTCTCTTTCTGGCTTTTTGGGAGTTGCTCGTTTGAAGTTGCGAAGCTGTCTGTTCTGTGTCTCTGAGTTCGCTAGATTTTAATTTCAGTTTCCAGTTCACATCACAGATTGTACTTCCCGGCAAACTTACCAATGAGATTCATTGTACATTCCGGCGCTCACTTCAATCCAATCGTAAACTCTTTTCGCCCTACGTTGGTTACGGTGTGTAATTCATAACATCCCTCACGTGTTTAATACATTTAATATTCCAACACGCGACCTCTTTATAATAAGACGTAATATTTAAGGTGACATCTTGTGCACTCTCACAAACAAATGTGTAAACACATTTCCTGCCCACATGCCTTCCTGCCAATCTTGACTGGTAAGACAGATTATTTGTGATAATAATACCGCCAGGGTCCAGCAAATTCGATAATCTAATTATCACCTATCCTTCAGACGGATTTCTTTGCGTTTTCGTGCTCAATACCGTCTTGGGTAAACACCGTTACCAGCTTTTCACCTGCGGTCAAATGTTGGATCGACACGTTTCAAAGCGGGTTCAGACTGAGAGAATAGATAAACGTATGACCGGTATAATTACCTGGTATTATCGCATTTACCTTGTGGAACGTAAACAATTTTGCCGTAGGGGAGTAGAGTGTTAGAGACTTCACCTTATTAGATTCATCATAGAGCAAAAGAATGAATGAAAGGGCAAAAAATTGCCAAATAATAAGCGATCGGAGAGAAATATGAAAAAGAAATTATGCTGCCGGAGGGCTGAAGGTGTGAGAGATCACACAAAAGAGCATGTTCAGACGTTGTGTGACAGCCTATGGAAAATACTGAGGGCTCATGGAATTCCTACCTGCATTGTTTCCATTATAAAAAAGCCTCTATTCTAATTTTACATGCAGTGTTGGGGTGAGCAACCTAACTTTCGAGGTGAAGACAGAAGTACGACAGGGATGCCCCTTATCTACAACTTTATTAGTGACAGTCAAAGACTGGGTGATGCGCCAGACAACAGAGGGCAGTCCAGGAGGAATTAGATAGACAACATTTTCTGCACTGGAAGATCTGGAATATGCAGATGACATTGCTCTACTCGCACATTCACATTAACACGTCCAAGAAAAAAACCGATAGACTGAATAAATATAGCTAGCAGGTGGGTATGAACATCAATCTGAAGAAGACAGAGGTCAAGACACTCAATGTGGGCAATCCTGAGCCAATAACAATAAGGAACCAGAAGCTAGAACAAATAGGGACATTTACATAATTATGATGCATAGTAACACCAGACGGCGGAACAAGCAAAGGCGTCAACAACAGAATGAATAAAGCGAGAACAGCCGTTGCTAATCTCTACAACTAGCTGGAAGTCTTCCCAGTACAGCACAAACACCAAATTAAGATTATATGAGAGCTGTGTACTTTCTGTGCTTCTCAATGGTGCAGAATGCTGAAGAGTAACAGAGAAGGAAGTGCCGAAACTGTCTTATTTCCACACAATGTGCCTAAGGAAGATGTACCGAATCTGTTGGCCAAATACCATCACCAACCAAGAACTACTTATTCGGAGTAACAAAGAGGACATGCACAGTATCATAGCTGGCAGACGCTGGAGTTGGGTTGGCCACGTCTTCAGAAGGGACCCTGATGCCATTACAAGAACAGCTGTGCTATGGACCCTATGGAAAGCGAAAGAGAGGCCGACCAAAAACAAATTGGCGGAGAACTGTGGAGGATGAGTTGCAAAGAATGAACCAGAGTTGGAGCCGACCGAAAAAAGTGGAAGCAATTTGTTGCTGCCCTACAAGACGCATCAGGCGTGATGGCCACTGACTGCTTTGACAGTCGGCGGCTAAAGATCAAAGAAGAAGACGTGAGATAAGCTAAACCTGTGATTATAAGAGTAGACCTGTATTTCCAACGAACTTTGATGAAATGTTTACAGAGTTAAATTCACTGGCCACTGCAGAAGTCAAGGTAAATAGATTATCCTTTGTCGTATTCTTCAAGTGCAGGAACCTTCTTGTTCTCCATGTGTATAATTTCTTTATATTTGGTGTGATTGGAACTCGGAACTCAAGCTTTGCGGAGAACGGAACTAGATGATCTAAAAATTCGTTAACACGATGCTGACCTTACCTTGTCTTTCGTGATCACAGGTAAACAGGTTACAACTTTCAGGGACTCACTTTCATTCTTCACCGTAAAAGGTAGTCACATACTTGAAACTGTTATGAAGCACTGAAGTGTTAAAGACTTCATACTATGGTCAGCTGTTTTATGATGTGTGGTGGCTAGTTTTCTTCCTCGTTGCCTTTGCTTAACCCAAGAGAAAAATCAGACACCAATTTTTACAACTAGATAGTGGAATGTTCCAGCAGATCGAATCATACACCTTCGCTACATATCTGTTCACTTGAAACTCCCTTTAATGAAAATAATTATCGAAACTAATCCTTTCTCTATACACTCACTGCAGATGGCTCTAAACACATGGCAGACTGATGTTAGAAACATTATTAACTAGAGCCAGCCCTATAGATTTCTAAAGGTGGTGCAAGATCTAGTTACGGCGCTCCCACATGCCCTGCAATACTGTATATACTCTTTGGAGACTCAATTTCACGCTGATGAGTTGGATCCCACTTTGGATGATGTTCAGTATAGCATTTAAAAAAAAAAATATAATTCACTTAAATATGTAAAAAGTTGTTATTTTTTTTATTCATGTTGATTTAGGGATAGGAGGTCAATGCGATGTTTCTCTTTAAATAAATAATATAGATATAAGAAAACAATCAGTTACATAAATCAAAACAACTTTTATCCTTTGAAATTGTTAGTTTAATTTTTCTTGTTCTTTTTAAAATGTTATTGTTTTTAATTTTATTATTATTTTTTTTAGTACCGTTCGGAGCCTCCCCCAAGTCCGGCGCCGGTACGAACGCACCGCCCAAGAGCCAGCCCTGTTAATAACGTATGATACTGAAAAAGTAAATGCTGATCCAGTGACCTGGTTTGAAATATGATCCACAAAAGATATAATCGGTGAAGATTATGATGGGCTTAGTGTTGGATTTATAGAGTTCCTAAAGCATAACGACTTTTCCCTAGCCATTTAGAAAGTTATTCGGATTGCGCTGACATTATTTGTAACTACACTAAAAGGAGCATTCATTTAGCTCTAAGCGAAACATCAAAGCGTGTTGCTATCGGCCATTGCAGATAATCGGTTCTCACGACTTTGTACGCTGAGTGTTTGTAGAGAAAAGGTTCGCGAACACGAAAATATTTACGGATTCAAAGAGTTGTAGCTCAAATTGGGTAAAATGGAAAATATTTATAGTTCATCTTTGCAGATACTTGAGTACAATCATGCTGAGAGAAAAACGGGCGCCTGAACTCTTCATCCGTATTATGAGAATTATTGTAATTAGTCTTTGTCAGTGGTTCTCAAAACACTGCGATTGGTTGCATCCCTTATGTTTATCTTACTAAAAGTTTTAAGCAGTGTGATTGGCTGAATTATGTTAACAATTTTACTTGTCAATTTTGGTAAATTGGTCGCCAGCTTCACCAACTGAAATTAGGGCCGTGGTCGTAAACTAGTTGAGAGGCACTGGTCTATGTGCAGCCCACACAAGCGTCGCATTACTTGCCTGCACTTTGTTCACACCGCATATAGCAGCGTACGGCGTCTTTATCCAAGATTACGCTTTAACATGTGCCACAAACATGGACTGGCTAACCAGCTTACGTCTCGCGCCCCGCTACGGGGTTCCGAGATCGAAAACTGGTTGTGTCACGCTCCAGTCTACCACGCTGTAAGTTGGTACTGACTCTCCTCTTGAATTAGGGAAGGCAAAGACCGCGAGGAAGGGACCTGTCATTCATTTCATTAAAAAAAAGAAACAAGCCTACGAGAAGGACGACCAACAATTGGTCCGAACCTTACCTCATAGTCGGCCTCACCCCAGCAATGATTAACACCCTTTTTATCCATCTTTCCAAACAATGGCTTCTTAGTGTACAATGGTCCCGAACTCACCTTACCGTGGGCCTCACCTCAACCAAAAGTACAATATAATGTACCTTTTACCTCTCTGTCCAAACAACGAAGGGATTCACAGTGTGAAAAGGCCAGACCTCACCTCAAATTGGGCCTCACCCCCAGCCAAGGATGTAAGAAACCCATCAAGGTACAAGAGCAACTACAACTGGACATTCAACTTTATATTTCACTCATGTTTCTAAGCCTGAACACTCAACTTTTTTACTTTACTCATGTTTCTATGTTGTTGTTGTTTTGATGAGTTGTTGGGTGGAGATCAGGCACTTCACATCTGTTTATTATTGCCTCTTCTCGTTCCATCTTGGTCTACCCTGTTCAACCTGAAATTTGGTTATAATTGGGGTATTCAGTGTCATTTCATTTACTATTTTTGTATTCAATTTAAATAACTATTGTCTTTTGCAGTTGCTGAGTTATTTATATTAGTATTTGTCAATTTTATTTTCTCTTTTGTATTGTTTATAGATAACTATTGTCCTTTACACTTGGTTTTAATTTGTATTAGTATTTGTTCTTTTTGAGTTCTTTTTTTAAATATACCTTGTTGTCTTTCCTTGTCCTATGAGTATTTAGTTTTTTGTTACTGCTTTGTTTGTTCTTGCTGCTTAATTTCTATTTAGTTGGATGTTTTTCCTGAAATTCTAAACTTATATGTGTTCCTTTGTTTTATGTATATATCTTTTAAGTATTGATTTGGCATCTCTTGGGGCATCTATACTTAAAACCTTATCACCTGTTAGGTCTATATTGTGATTTCTATAGTAAGTTTTTAATTCAAGCCTTTGTTGTTCATACTTTTTACAGTGGATCAGGTAGTGGTCTATGTCATTTTCTTTCTGACATTCTTGGCAGTGTGGTTCTTCTACCATAAAGTATGCTGCACCGAGACGGAGACGCCACAGTTTTTTGTTCGATGGTATCTTTAATTCTTCTCTGACCTTGCATGTCCTTGTTGGTTCTTTCAGCAGTTTGAACGCGTGTCTGCCTTTTTTACTTTTCTTCCATGTTGTCTTCCATTCCTCGTTTATAGTTATCTTCACTTGGCTCTTGATCTCTGACCTTCCCAGTCCTGCTTTTATATTGTTTTTACTTGTTCTTCCAATCTTGGCGTTCTGGTCTGCCAACTTGTTGCCAGCAATACCTATGTGTGCTGGAACCCACACTAGCCTCACCCTACATCCTCTGTTCTCTAGTGATGTATTAATTGCTAGAATTTCTTCCTTTATGTCTGGCCGGCTACATTTACCTGGGTGTTCTAGTGCTTGTAGTGATGATAGTGAGTCTGTAAATACCGTAATAGCTTCTGGTGGGTTATCTTCGATTATTTCTAAACTTTTAAGAATTGCTACCATCTCTGCGGTAAAAATCGACGCCCCTTCAGTTACACTGTAGCTCTTTTTAATTCCCCATTGCGGTATTACAACTCCGGCACCTAGTTGCCCACTATCACCCTTGGATCCATCAGTGTAGACGGCCAGACTTTGTTTAGTTAGTTGATCTATGAACTTTCTAATTATCATTTTGGCTTCCTTATCTTCTATGTTTTGTTTGATCTTTTTAGTCAGTGAGTAGTCTATGATTGGTGTTTTTAGTTCCCAGGGTGGTATTTTGCTCCTGTATTTATTACTATTTTCAATTGTGTTTGATAGTTCTTTGAACTGTGTTAGGTCTTCTATAGTTCTCCACCCTGTTGGATATCTATCTTTATTTAAGGGGACGTCCCATACACTTGGTTGGTTTTTGACAAATGCTTTATGAGCTGGGTGTGTCACTTCTTGTGCTACTTTACTCCAATAATTTAATTACCAAATTTCCCAGGATGTGGCTGAACTGACTGTACTGAAAGAAGAAAATGAAATAATGCTAGCCAAACTGTCTGAACTAAAAGAAGAAAGTGAAATAATACTAAAAAGAATGGAAAGGGAAAGACAGGAGATTAACATAGGGAGAGAAGGGAATGTAGCATTGGATGAAAATAGGAAAGTGGTCAAAAAGAACAAAAGGCAACAGGAAAACAAAAGCAACCTAGAAGAAACTATCAAAGAAACTATCAAAAAACAATTTGAGGCACTTTTACCACACTTAGTGGAACAAGTTAGGGATATTATGACAAGTATAAATGAGGATTTTCTTGAGAACTTGATTGATAATGGGTCCACAAGTACAGGAAATACAGAATAAGAGCAAATTTGATAGTTAACCAAAATAAAAGGTATACTAGATGATGTTAAAATTCAACGGATTTAGAATTATACAGTGGAATTGTAGGGGTATCGAAAAGAATTTTGGACCCCTACTTGCAGAGACAGGAGGAATAACCGCTATATATGCTCTTCAAGAGACCAATTTAAACCCAAATAGTAGATATAGTTGTAAGGGCTTTAAGATACTTAGGCACGATAGAAAAAAAGGTAGAGGAGGTGGTGTCGCAGTCTTAGTTAGCGAAAAATTTAAAATTATAGACTGGGAAGTATTTAATACAACCAATATAGAAGGTATCCAGGTTACTATAGCAGCTGAACCAATCAATCTAACAATCCTAAATGTATACGCTAAGTATGGTACAATTAAAAAAGAAGAAATACTATCCATAAGCACCAGACTAGGCCCCAAAACAGTCATAGTAGGCGATTTTAATTCCCATAATTATGCGTGGGGTGGACAACATGCAGACAATGCAGGAAAATGACTACTTGACTTCATAGAAAACAATGAATTACTAATACTAAATGATGGAACTGCAACTAGAATTAATCCACAAGCTAACAGGGCAGACTCAGCAATAGACATAAGTATAACAACTAACAACCTAGCGAATGTAAATTGGGAAGTGTTACAAGACATAAACTCAGACCATCTGCCCATTATAATAACCATACATGAAAATGTCAGTCCGAACCCAGAACCAGAGAAACCGACGTTCAACTATAAAAAAGCAAACTGGGAAGCTTTCCAATCAGAGCTGGAGGGGATGGAATATAAAGACATGGAATCAGATGATACTGACTTGTGGGCGGAAACACTGACCAATGAAATTCTTAAAATATCAATAAAATATATACCAAATAAAAATATGCCACAGCACCTTAAACCAATAAATAACATTACTAAGAAAAGAAAAACTCAGTGGAATAAAGAACCAGTTGCCTGGTGGAATAAAAGCTGTGCAGAAATTCATGAGAGAAGAAAAAGGGCATTACAAAAATATAGAAATAACAGAACAGAAGGAAACTATGATGAGTATAAACTTATTAGGAATGAATCTAACAGAATAATATTTAAAGCCAAAGAAACTAACTGGAAGGAATTTTGTCAGTCACTTAAAAATAGCACTCAAATTAAAGAAGTATGGAAGAAGCTTAAGGCAATCAAAGGGAACAATAAGAAAACAATAATGCCAACAATCAAACTACCAAAGAGAGCAGAAACAGATAAAGAAAAAGCAAATGCCCTTGCCGAGTATTTCTATAAAGTTAGTTCAAAAAGTAGCCTTGGACAGGAAGAAAATGAGAGAAGAGAAAGACTTAGGATACAGTTTTCAAAAGAACTACCAGACCAGATAGATGAAACAAACTATTTAGATGCTGATATAACAGAAGAAGAAGTAACTAAAGCAATAAAAGATAAATCTAATACTGCCTCAGGGCAGGATATACTTAGTTATGAAATCCTTAAGAAAATACCCAAAAGAACTATAAACATAATAACTTCCCTTTATAACAAAATCTGGAGCGTAGGGAAGATACCAAAAGCATGGAAAGTAGCTATGATAGTACCCATCCTAAAACCCAATAAGGAAGCCCATGATGTAAGTTCATATAGGCCTATCTCCTTAACATCACAACTAGGTAAAATACTGGAAACTGTTGTTAACAAAAGAGTTAAATTCTACCTGGAAAAAAATCAGTTATATAGCTCAAACCAGTCAGGGTTTAGAACAGACAGAAGTACAATAGACCAGCTTGTAAGATTAGAACACGAGGTAAAGTTAGGGTTCAAGAGAAAAGAGAAAACAGTAGCAGTTTTTCTAGATGTCGCAAGAGCATATGATGAATGCTGGCGAGATGGAGCTCTTTACAAAATGAAAAAGATTGGCATTACTGGTAAAACCTATAGGTATATAGAAAACATTTTACAAGACAGGTATTTTGCTGTACAGGTAAACGATGATAAGTCAGATATATATGAACAACAGAATGGGATTCCTCAGGGATCAGTTATTTCACCTACAATTTTTACTATAGCTGTAAATGACCTAGCAGATGAATTTAACGACATTAAGAATGCAGTATCACAATTTGCAGATGACTGTGCCATTTGGCGATCTGGAAAAAACTTGGACCATGTTTACAAAAAACTTCAAAATCAAATAGACAAAGTTTCAGAGTGGATGAATAGTTGGGGCTTCCAAATTAATGTAAACAAAACAGTAGGTATGATTTTCAGCAAAGGAAATTTAAAAAAAAAAAAATAACAAAATCAATATAACCATTAAAGAACAGAAAATATGTACCTCCTCAACAACAAGATTTATGGGCGTAACTTTAGATAAACAACTAAATTATAATAAACATATAGACAATCTGGTAGAAAGCTGTAGGGGACCCCTAAATATACTACGGTTTGTAAAAGGTAATGGATGGGGGGCCAGCAATAAAATAAAGCTTATGTTCTACAAGTCTTTCATCAGGGGGAAACTGGATTATGCCAGCATAGTCTATGACTCAGCTGCAGCTTCTAACAAAGCAAAACTGGACAGAATTAAAAATGCAGCCATGAGAACCATTACAGGTGCATTTGTATCGACACCAGTAGAAGCACTAGAAGTAGCTCTTGGCATACCTCCCTTTGGTCTAAGACGAAAAGAACTAAGACTCATGTTTCTATGGCTGAACACTCAACGTTATACTTTACTCATGTGTCTATGGCTGAACACTCAACTTTATACTTTACTCATGTGTCTATGGCTGAATACTCAACTTTATATTTTACTCTTGTTTCTAAGGCTGAACATTCAACTTTATACCTTACTCATGTTTCTAAGGCTGAACACTCAACGTTATACTTTACTCATGTTTCTATGGCTGAACACTCAACTTTATACTTTACTTATGTTTCTATGGCTGAACACTCAACTTTATAATTTACTCATGTTTCTATGGCTGAACACTCAACTTTATACTTTACCCATGTTTCTATGGCTGAACACTCAACTTTATACTTTACTCATGTTTCTATGGCTGAACACTCAACTTTATACTTTACTCATGTTTCTATGGCTGAACAATCAACTTTATACTTTACTCATGTTTCTATGGCTGAACACTCAACTTTATACTTTACTCATGTTTCTATGGCTGAACACTCAACTTTATACTTTACTCATGTGTCTATGGCTGAATACTCAACTTTATATTTTACTCTTGTTTCTAAGGCTGAACACTCAACTTTATACCTTACTCATGTTTCTATGGCTGAACACTCAACGTTATACTTTACTCATCTTTCTATGGCTGAACACTCAACTTTATACTTTACTCATGTGTCTATGGCTGAATACTCAACTTTATATTTTACTCTTGTTTCTAAGGCTGAACATTCAACTTTATACCTTACTCATGTTTCTAAGGCTGAACACTCAACGTTATACTTTACTCATGTTTCTATGGCTGAACACTCAACTTTATACTTTACTTATGTTTCTATGGCTGAACACTCAACTTTATACTTTACTCATGTTTCTATGGCTGAACACTCAACTTTATACTTTACCCATGTTTCTATGGCTGAACACTCAACTTTATACTTTACTCATGTTTCTATGGCTGAACACTCAACTTTATACTTTACTCATGTTTCTATGGCTGAACACTCAACTTTATACTTTACTCATGTTTCTATGGCTGAACACTCAACTTTATACTTTACTCATGTTTCTATGGCTGAACACTCAACTTTATACTTTACTCATGTGTCTATGGCTGAATACTCAACTTTATATTTTACTCTTGTTTCTAAGGCTGAACACTCAACTTTATACCTTACCCATGTTTCTATGGCTGAACACTCAACGTTATACTTTACTCATCTTTCTATGGCTGAAAACTCAACTTTATACTTTACTCATGTGTCTATGGCTGAATACTCAACTTTATATTTTACTCTTGTTTCTAAGGCTGAACATTCAACTTTATACCTTACTCATGTTTCTAAGGCTGAACACTCAACGTTATACTTTACTCATGTTTCTATGGCTGAACACTCAACTTTATATTTTACTTATGTTTCTATGGCTGAACACTCAACTTTATACTTTACTCATGTTTCTATGGCTGAACACTCAACTTTATACTTTACTCATGTTTCTATGGCTGAACACTCAACTTTATACTTTACTCATGTTTCTATGGCTGAAAACCCAACTTTATACTTTAGTCATGTTTCTATGGGTGAACACTCAACTTTATACTTTACTCATGTTTCTATGGCTGAACACTCAACTTTATACTTTACTCATGTTTCTATGGCTGAACACTCAACTTTATACTTTACTCATGTTTCTAAGGCTGAACACTCAACTTTATACTTTACTCATGTTTATAAGGCTGAACACTCAACTTTATACTTTACTTATGTTTCTATGGCTGATTACTCAACTTTATACTTTACTCGTGTTTCTATGGTTGAACACTCAACTTTATACTTTACTCATGTTTATAAGGCTGAATACTCAACGTTATACTTTACTCATCTTTCTAAGGCTGAACACTCAACTTTATACTTTACTCATGTTTCTATGGCGGAACACTCAACTTTATACTTTACTCATGTTTCTATGGCTGATTACTCAACTTTATACTTTACTCATGTTTCTATGGCGGAACACTCAACTTTATACTTTACTCATGTTTCTATGGCGGAACACTCAACTTTATACTTTACTTATGTTTCTATGGCTGATTACTCAACTTTATACTTTACTCGTGTTTCTATGGCTGAACACTCAACTTTATACTTTACTTATGTTTCTATGGCTGATTACTCAACTTTATACTTTACTCGTGTTTCAATGGCTGAACATTCAACTTTATACTTTACTCATGTTTCTAAGGCTGAACACTCAACTTTATACTTTACTCAGTTTTATAAGCCTGAACACGTATTTTTTAATGTAAATATTTATATAAACTTGTGGCCGTTCATTTGTTTATGAAATGACCAATATTTGACCTAACAGACATTAATACTGATTATACTAGAACATTATCAAAGAGTTATATATGATGGGTCGTATATGGGCCGCAGTTATTTAACGAAACTTGTACCCCTCTTCCTAAACAATAAAGGGGTCTCACCATGTAATTTGCCCCGGGCCGCACCTGAGTTCTCGGATGGCGTGAATGAAACACTTTATCGATAATATCAGTGTTGGTAAAGAGTTGTACTGTAAATGAGTAAACTCGCCTCATTTTGTTGTAAATTTTTAATTGTAACGTTCTGGGACATCAAAAGATTTTATCGCTGACATATCCCGTTATTTTAGAACTTTCAAATTAGTGCCCGTTATTTTTTATTTTTTTTTAAAAATAAAATTTTGCCTCGTTTTGGCAAGCTCCTGTTCAACCTAGTCGGTTATATGTCCAAATATAAAAGACTTTTAGGTCTGATACAGTTTGTTATTTGACAACTTTCAGTATAAAACATTACAATGAGTCATTGTGACGGGGTTTGGGAGTCACCTGTTTACTTTTAACGGGAGGGAGAGAGAGGGAGAGAGAGAGAGAGAGAGAGAGAGAGCGTGCAGGAAATATATTTATTATTATATCAGAGAGAGAGAGAGATAGAGAGAGAGAAAGATAGAAAGAGTAGCGAGGGGGTGATAAAGAGTGCAACAAACATATTTATTATTGTATCAGTGTCACAGAACGTCTGAACATGCTCTTTTGTGTGATCTCTCACACCTTCAACCCTACGGCAGTATCATTTCTTTTTCATTTTTCTCTCCGATCGCTTATTATTTGGCAATTTTTTGCCCTTTCATTCATTGTTTTGCTCTATGCTGAATCTAGTAGGGTGAAGTCTCTAACACTCTACTCTCTTACTTATATATATATATATATATGCGAGTATATATTGTCACAGATGGAAATAGTGCAGCAGTGATCATCCACTTTTGCCCTTCCCCATCTAGTTTATTTTTTGCTACATGAACGAAGGATTTACTAGTGCAATTAACACGTGAGCCGTTTGGAAATTAAGCATGGTGGAACACAGAGAGAGCGCGGAGCATGGCGTAATAGATTTTTTGATCAGGCGCGATGTTAAGTCTGAGACGGACCTTGGATTGTAAAATTTTCAGGGGAATTAATTGCGTAGCTGATATTCGGCAAGGCGGAGAGGATGAAAGTCAAGCCAGAGAGGTTATCGGCGGCAGAGGTGGTATAATTACCTTTGATTAAAAAATCGAAAGGCAAATGGGCTCGGGTTTGGCAGTAGGTGTTACTTTCGCATTAAAGAGCGATAGAACGGACTTTACGGATATATACCATGTCTCTCCGATAGCCATGATTAGTTGTTCAGAAATCTATCGGAAATTTATATTCTAGCCTTTAAGTGATGTAGTGTGTTTAAAGTTTTCATTATATTTCACTGAGATTTTCTGTGCTAATTAAATAACTGTCTACTGACGGTATACATTATTTCATTCATTCATAACCCTCCACTCCCAAAGGAGCATAGGCCTTCAACAAACACATGCCAAGTCCTCCTGTCACGTGCCATCATCTCAAGTTCTTTCCATGTTCTCCTCATCATTTTCACCTCTGTTTCCAACTCTCTTCTCCATGTACTTCTTGGTCTTCCTCTGCCTCTCTTGCCCTGGGGGTTCCAGAACAAGGACTGCCTTGTAATGCTATCAACAGGTTTCCTCAGTGTGTGTCCTATCCATCGCCATCGTCTTCTTCTCATTTCTTGTTCCACTGACACTTGTCTAGTTCTTGTCATCAGTTCCACGTTGGTAACCTTGTCATACCATTTTAATCCCTCTATTCTACGCAAACACCCATTTATGAAAGTCTGTAGCTTTTTGGTTGTTGTCTTTGTTGTTCTCCATGTCTCTGAGCCATACAATAGGACTGACTTCACATTTGAGTTGAAGATTCTTATTTTCGTGTTGGATCCTATTTCTCTTGATCTCCATATATTTCCCAATGCAATGAAAGCTCCTCTTGCCTTTTGTATTCTTATTTTGATATCGCTGTCTCTCCCTCCAGCTTTGTCTATATTACTGCCAAGATATGTGTATGATTCTACATCTTGTATTGGTGTTTCTTCAAGTTCAACCCTGTTATCATTACTTGCATTTATTCGCATTATTTTTGTCTTTTCCCTGTGTATTTTCAGACCCAATTGCTGTGACCTCTCATCGAGTGTTTTCAATTTGTCCTGCATCTGATTACGGCTATGGGACAGAAGAGCCAAGTCATCAGCAAAATCCAGATCATCCAACTGCTTAGTCAGTGTCCACTGGATTCCATTTCTGTTGTGTGTTGCCGATGATCTCATAACCCAATCTATTGCCAGCAAGAAAAGAAATGGAGACAAGAGGCATCACTGTCGCACTCCTGTTCTGATCCCAAACGGTTCTGTAAGCTGTCCTTCGTGAAGAACTCTGCATGTCATGTCTTCATATGTTTTCTTTATTAAATTAATGATCTTCAGGGGAACTCCACAATGCCTCAACAATTTCCAAAGTGATTCTCTGTCTACACTGTCAAATGCCTTTTCGTAGTCCACAAATTCGATGTATAGTGGTGAATTCCATTCCAGACTTTGTTCAACTATTATTCTCAAAGTGGCTATCTGGTCTGTACATGATCTGTTTTGTCGAAAACCTGCTTGTTCATCTCTCAGTTTCTTGTCTATGGACTCTTTTAATCTCTCAAGGATAATCCTGTTTAATACTTTTCCTGGCACTGATAGTAACATTATTCCTCTATAATTTGTGCACTCTTGTAAATTTCCCTTCTTAGGCAACTTAACCAGATATCCTTCCTTCCATTCTGCTGGTATCTCTTCCTTTTCCCAGACTTTACCAAGTAATTTATATAACATCTCTGTAGCCGTGTCGATATCTGCTTTGATGGCCTCTGCTGGAATGCCATCAGGTCCAGACGCTTTTCCATCTCTTAGAAGCTTTATGGCTTTCTTAATTTCTTCCTTCGTTGTTCTTTCACCGTTAATTTGTAGCTCTTCTTCTGCTGGCTGGATGTCTGGCGGGTTTTGTGGAGCTGGTACATTATTTACTTCTATCCATTTTATGTTGTATTTTTATATGACAAGTGTTCATATCACGCGTTAAAAACGATAGGATAAGATAGACACGTGTGTTTTAAATCTAATTTATAACGGAGTGGTGAAGAGGTCCTATTTTAACACGTGTTAGATATGATATTGATAATTTGGTTAAATGTTTATATTTTCTTTCCTAAAATCTAGACAGATCAACCTGAGTACTAGCGTTTTTTTAATGGCCATATGAACTTATGATCATACGAACTTATAAGATTATGAGCATCCAGAGATATTTAATATTGATGAGCTTCTTGCTGTGACCTGTGTTGTCCAATTTTCCTCATTTTCATGAGAGAAACCAGAATAGAACCATTAAATTATAATATTAACTGGACCAGAACTATTACCATATTTCCTTATTTCAATCTCATCAGCCAGATGTGGCGAAATATATTGTCAGCAACATTTGTGTAACTTAACCTAGCGTCTCAGCCACATGAAATATAGGAAATATATGTTCTTTCATCCTACGTCGGCAAATACCACGCATGAACCTTACTCCAACCAAAAGAAGGCATAAATAACTTATTGTATCCAGGACAAATTAAATTACCGACTCTAGCGACTCCCGTGAAATTTGCAGTCAGCAAATACGGCGAGTCTGGGGCTGGATTTGGCAAAACTTAAATTCGACACTAAATAGTCTTATTACTTATTAGTGTATTTCCTTGGAATGCCTGCGACAACTACCGGGGTAAGCAAAAGTCCGAAAGTGGCCACTGAATGGGTGTGAATTGAATGAACGGAGAAAGGAACTTATGTCTTTTGTTAACATCATATACTTATGTGGTTTCTTCTTTCTTTTTTTATCTCACTAATCTGAGTAGTCACGGGATAGATTACATTAGGAACCTATTCTTTTCCCATACTGACTATTTCATAACTTATTGTTAACTTTTGATCTTTTGGGTTAATTAACCTCTGTTGGGATCGTCTTTTCTTTTCCTTTACCAAAGGGGGAGAACCTATTTGATTAATTTTTTCTATTGCAATTTTGTCTATAAACCATGATCTAGTGATGTATATGCTTATTGTTGTGATCTTTTATTGATAATAAACTTTATTAAACCTTTAGTTATCGTGTCGGTCAACCCCTATCCATTATATGTTATTCATAGTTTGTTTTCACGTTCGTGCGTATTTGTCTCAGAACTGTATGCATGTGAGTGCAATGTAACTTGTGTTTTCGTACAAGAGAGAAAGTGCGTCTGATTTAAATTTAGTCGTCCAGATAGGCTGGACTAGATAAATTATTCTATCCAGAGACTGTCCTTTCTCTTACACGATCACCTTGTGATAAAACTACTTCTTACCACTTACTTTCACATTGTCATCACTATCACCTCTGCTCAGACAGGACTATAAACATCTATTACCTATCTGATAAAATCTACGACATAATGGTCACTCGTCGCGGGACTGAACTCTAAGTCTGAGTCTAGATAAATGTCTAAAGTCTGATATTGAATGTGAATTTTCATCTGGATAGAGAGTGTGTGAGTTTGTCCTGTGAAGTTAGGGTATAAAAATTAATTATCCCCTAGACAACGATCTTAGTTACCGGGTGTTTGACCACACACATATAGCACTGGTTTTCTCTCCACAGCATCATAGAGTTACGTGCAATTTGTTCTGATAGTAATCTTTGTCAGATATATGAGATATATGGTATTTTGTTCAAGGCCGCTAGTACGCGTGATTGTTGAACAATCACTGGTTTTTTTTAGAAATAGCAGAGTTTGAGAAAAGCTAAGGACCGATTTCTGATTTTACGTCTAGTTAATAACGTTCCTTACTCTTAACTGACATCTAGAGTGGGCGAGTTTTTGGTGGATTTATAATATAAGGGCAATTTTTTTTTCTCCTGCATTTTATAATTAATACATTTTTTTATCCATCGTTAGTAATAGTAGTTTTTCCAGTATTAACCTGATCTACCATTTGTTTGGTTTAGTCTTCTGTATTAGGAGCCTTGTGCCAGGTAATAACAGCGATTTTTTTTCCTTAACCAGCGGCACTTAGGCTTTCAGCCCTTCGGCCCAATGACATGTCATTGCGAGGCTGGGGAACCTGAGGACTTTCCTTCCAACCCGCTCAGGAGCTTCGCTCCTTCCCATCCACAGAGGGTTTTTCACAGGAGCCGTTCAGGCTATTCAGTCAAATTTCCGGCCGTAAACATTTCTTCAAACGCTGACGCCCGGGTTTGAACCATAAACACCTGGTCGCCAGTACAACGCCGAAGCCATTACACCAGCGATAGATCAGATAACTGATAACGGGACCGGAGGTATGTCAGTGAAATAATAAATATTTTTGTTTGTTTGTTTTTATTTTCGTAAAGTTGGTTAAGGATATAGTTTTTCTCTCCTTCTTTTCTTCTTTCTTTCTCGGGTTAACGGCATTTAGTTATTAGCCATGGCTAAGAAAGCTAAACTTAGAGCCATGCTAAGAGAAGAAGCAAAGGAGACAGGATTGCAAAGAGAAGAAGTTACCGCGTTTGTCAATGTAGAACTTGACCGATATGACGCGGAGAAGAAAGTAGCACAAGCTAGGGAGAAGGAATATAGAGCGGAGAAGAAGGAAGCACAAAATAGAGCGGAGAGGAAAGAAGCGGAAGAGCGTCAATCTCAATTGGAGCAGAAGAAAATTGAGGCAGAGGTGGAAGCTCGAAGGGCAAAACACGAGGAAAGAGAGGAGAAACAGCATGAGGAAAGAGAGAAGGAGAGACAGCATGAACTGGCGCTTAAGGCCTTAGAGGTCCAAAGTCGTGGTGCTATGTCTTCCTCCAGCAATGGAGAGTCTCCACCTCAGTCACAGTTAACTGATCAATCCAGTACCTAATCTCCTCAACTCGTAGCTATGTCTTTCGCCCTGGAATCCTTTCCGAGCCCCAATGAGAAAACTGACTCGAGAAATTTGAGAGGATGGCGACACTGTATGTGTTAGAGAGTTCCCGATGGTGTCGAAAGCTTTCGCAGGCTTTAAAAGGTAGTGCTTATGACGTCTACGTAAAACTGGGAAGCAGCCATCAAGACAACTACGATATGCTAAAGAAGGCTTTACTGGAGCGTTTCGAAATAAACGCTCGCAAATTTGTGCACCTGTTCAGAAACAGCAGAAAGGAAGGCACGGAGACATTTCAGCAGTTCTCTTCACGCTTGACAGGATATTTGACAAAATGCATGGAACTTTCCGAGCTCCCTCTCACTTTTGAATGACTTCTAGAACACATAAAATCCAATTTGTCGAACAAAACCCGTAGATTTCTTGCTGAACAGGGCGCAGTAAAGTTGGAGGACATTATTAGTAAGTCTGAACGTTACGTGAATGCTTTGGCCGAACTTCCCAGCACAAAACGCAAGCCGACAGATGAGCATTTTCGGAAAAATAATCCAGAGCTGTCTTCCGTTTCTTCCCAGCACCATAATCAACGAGAAACTTTACCTCAGAACCCTCCCCAGGAAAAATCGATATTCTTTAAAACAGATACCCCATCAACAAGTATTCTGATCAGCCCGACCGGCCTGCATGACACAGCCGCCAGAAAGGTCAAGACAAGGGAAAGACCCCTGCACAAGGGACATCTTATCAGAGCAAGCACACCGGAACGAATAGAATCGGTTGCTTGTTAACAGACTCGAAACGGAGAATTAGTGTCAGTGATTCTCAACCTGTGGGTGAGAGGCCCTCAACGCGAGGAACTGTTATTTTGAACGGGACTTCATCATCTTGTCTTTTTGACACAGGATTATGTTTTGTCTGCATTGTCGCAAGACACTTGGTCAAATCCGGTCAAGAGACAGAAGAAACTGTCAAACTATGTGGAGTTTTCAAGAGTGATGCACCCATGACGCTTCCCATCGCATTGGTGGAAATACACTCTGATTTTGTCAGAGGTGTTATCAAAGCGGCTATTATGGATGATCCTATCTACCTAGTAATACTTGAATGTAGATATGTGTTTGTTGGGAGACCGAAAGAGCCGATTGTGGCAGCAGTAACTACAAGAGGGCAAACCAAGAAGGAATGGGAGCCTGCGCCAAATTTGTTACCTAGGGAACTAAAAGAGGCGCAACAAAAGTACCCTACCTTGCAACCCTGCTTTAGGAAACTGCCCATGGCCAAGGACCCCAGACACAACGGAGACATCTTTTCCAAGGATGGCGTACTATATCATAGAACGGGCAACCCTGTTGAAAGGCATAATCAGCTGCTAGTACCGACACAGTACAGAGACCAAATCTTAGAAATTGGGCACTCTCTTCCCTTTAGCGGACATATGGGACAAAACGCCACTAATCAGCGAATATCGACTCACTATTGGTGGCCAGGAATGAACTCTGATATTATCAGGTACGTAAAATCCTGCACCCAGTGCCAACGTGTGGCACCCAAGCATTGGACAACCCCAGTTCCCATGGGTGAAATGCCAATAGTGGGAACACCATTTGAACGGGTTGCTGTCGACATTGTTGGACCCCTAGAAAGGACCAAAAGAAGGAACATATTTATCCTGACCTTAGTCGACACATGCACTATGTAAGCTGAAGCTATACCGCTAACATGCACGGATTCCAAGCATGTCGCAGAAGCCCTAGTGCAAATTTTCACGCTGTTGGGATTTCCTCAACAAGTTTTGACGGATAACGGATCCCAATTCCGTAGCCTGTTAATGGATAAAATCTTTAAGATCTTGAAGGCCAAGCATATCCACACAAGCTCCTACCTTCCGGCCGGAATGGGCTTGTGGAACGCTTCAACGGCAGTCTCAGCATGATGTTACGTAAGCTGGGAGAAGAGAAACCTGAAGATTGGGACCTTTTCATTCCTGCAGCCTTATTCGCTTACTGGGAAGTCCCCCAGGCCTCCACAGGTTTACCACCAGCTACTCTTTTATTCGGCAGACATATTAAGGGGCCGTTAGAAGCCTTACTCTGGTCATTGACAGACCAGAAGGCCAACGAGACAGTCGTCTCAGCCAGCAAGTATGTATCGGAACTTAAAGAAAGGTTACAACTAGGATGGGATCTAGCTACAACCAACCTTAAGAAAGCACGTGCAAAGCACGCTAAATAGTACAATAAAGCGGCTAAAGAGAGAGAACTCCAACCAGGGGAGAAGGTTTTGTTGCTACTTCCAACCGGAAGCAACAAACTGCGCGTCGCATGGCAAGGGCCGTTTACCATATTGAAAAAGATATCAAGAACGAACTTCAAGTTCTGCATTAAAGGAAAGGAGAAGGTCTGCCATGTAAATCTGCTAAAGAAATACTTGGAAACACCGGTGCCGTCCCCCGAACATCTCCTGGCGGTCGCCATAGAAACAGAAGATGAGGAAGATGACCATAGTTGCATGGAATATCCATTGCAACAAACGGAATCTTTCCAAGATGTGAAATTCGGTGACAACCTCTCTGAAGCACAACAGACAGAAACAAGAGCGCTACTGAAACAGTACACAGCAGTTTTGACGGATGTACCTGGTCGAACACATCTCGTAGAGTTCGATATGAAATTGACAAACGAGACATCTGTTCGCACCAGAGTATACCACATCCTGTATGCTAAAGCTGATACGTTACGCGGAGAAATAGACAAGCTGCGTCAAGCAGGAATTATCAGTGAGTCCACCTCTCCTTACAGTTCCAGTGTAGTGCTGTTACAGAAGCCCAATAAGGAAGTTCGGCTGTGCATAGATTACCGTTTACTTAACACTGTAACGTAATTCCAGCCGGAACCTCTCCAGAGCGCTTCTGAGCTGTTCACCAAGCTTAGCAGGGCGAGAATTTTCTCAAAGATTGACCTGAGTAAAAGTTACTACCAAATACCAGTCAAGGAGGAAATTAAGCCCCTGTTTGATTTCAGCACCAGTGAAGGACACTGTACCCTAAACGTGATGCCGATCGGATTGCATAACGCACCGGCAGTCTTTACCAGAATGATGAGAAAGCTTTTAGAACCCTTGCAAAGTCCCCATATCCATAATTTCATGGATGACATATTAATTGCATCGGAAACCTACGACGAACATATTGCTACGGTTGCTATGCTCGTCATGGAGACTACAGGAAACTGGTCTCACAGCCAGACCTAGCAAATGTCTTATCGGATTTGAAAAGCTTGACTTCCTGGGGCATACCATTTCTTAAGGCTGCATGTGGCCAGTTGCCAAGAACATTGAGAAAATAGTTGCAGCAAAGAGGCCCCGAACGAAGAAAGACAAACGTTCATTTATATCACTGTGTGCATACTACCAGAAATTTATTAACAATTTCAACGGGCTAACGGCACCTTTACTGACCTTACCAAAGAGGGGCGACCGGAAACAGTTATTTGGGATGCTAAGTGCGAACACGCTTACAGCACTCTCTAACGACAGCTGTCCGAATACCCAATTTTACGGCTACCTGACCTTAAGAAACCTTTTATATTGCGGATCGACGCATCGGGTCAAGGCATCGGGTCAACTCTGCTACAAGCAGATGACAATGATCCGAACCTGTTATTCCCAGTCGCTTATGGCAACCGAAAATTGAACACAGCAGAACAGAACTATTCCACTGTTGAGAGAGAATGTCTGGCACTTGTGAATGGTATCAGGAAACATCACGAATACCTTTACGGCGTTTCATTCACAGTGCAGACGGACCATTACCAACTGGCTTTTCTGGGAGCGAATAAGGAATTCAAGGCGAGGAGAATGTGGTGGGCGTTGCTCCTAAATGTATATGCTTTCAAAGTAGAATACATACCGGGAAAACAAAACGTGGGAGCAAACTTTATGAGCAGAAATTGGAGCAGTGAGGAAGAAAGGGAAAGTGAAGATGGCAATCACTCGCAAGAGACGGATAATAGCAGCGCTATTTTTATAGAGGAGATACAAAGGGTTTTATGTCTTCAAGCCCAGACGAAATGTTACAGTTGGAAATAGTGCAGCAGTGATCATCCACTTTTGCCCCTCCCCATCTAGTTCATTTTTTGCTACATGAACGAATGATTCACTAGTGCAATTAACACGTGAGCCGTTTAGAAATTAAGCACGGTGGAACACAGAGAGAGCGCGGAGCATGGCGTAATAGATTCTTTGATCAGGGGCGATGTTAAGTCTGAGACGGACCTTGGATTATGAAACTTTCAGGGGAATTAATTGCATAGCTGATATTCGGCAAGACGGAGAAGATGAAAGTCAAGCCAGAGAGGTGGTCGGCGGCAGAGGTGATAAAATTACCTCTGATTCAAGAATCGAACGTCAAATGGGCTCGGGTTTGGCAGTAGGTGTTACTTTCGCATTAAAGAGCGATAGAACGGAATTTACGGATATATACCATGTCTCTCCGATAGCCATGATCAGTTGTTCAGAAATCTATCTAAAATTCACTAGCTCGATATCTTAGATTTCTCGTACAGAGTGAAAATTATTAGATTTTCATGGAGTGTTTCATTTTTCTAATTGCGGTAATTTATATACTAGCCTTTAAGTGATCTAGTGTGTTTTCATTATATTTCACTGAGATTTTCTGTTCTAATTAAATAACTGTCTACTGACGGTATACATTCTTTACTTCTATCCATTTTATGTAATTTTTTAATAAGACTAGTGTTCATATCACGCGTTAAAAACGATAGGATAAGCTAGACACGTGTGTTTTAAATCTAATTTATAACGGATTGGTGAAGAGGTCCTATTTTAACACATGTTAGATATGATATTGATAATTTGGTTAAATGTTTATATTTTCTTTCCTAAAATCAAGGCTGATCAACCTGAGTACTAGCGGTTTTTTCATGACCATTTGAACTTATGCTCATACGAACTTATAAGATTATAAGCATCCAGAGATATTTAAAATTGATGAGCTTCTTGCTGTGACCTGTGTTGTCCAATTTTCCTTATTTTCATGAGAGAAACCAGAATAGAACCATTAAATTATAATATTAACTGTACCAGAACTGTTACCAGATTTATTTATATCAATCTCATCAGCCAGCTGTGGCGAAATATATTGTCAGCAACATTTGTGTAACTTAACCTAGCGTCTCAGCCACCTGAGGCTAAACAACCTAGGAAATATATATGTTCTATTCATCCTACGTCGGCGATCACCACTCATGAACTTTACTCCATCCCACTGAAGGCATAGATAACTTATTGTATCCAGGACAAATTAAATTACCGACTCTAGCGACTCCCGTGAAATTTGCAGGCAGCAACTACGGCGAGTCTGGGGCTGGATTTGGCAAAACTTAAATTTGACACTAAATAGTCTTATTACTTATTAGTGTATTTCCTTGGAATGCCTGCGACAACTACTGGGGTAAGCAAAAGTCTGAAAGTGGCCACTGAATGAGTGTGAATTGAATGAACGGAGAAAGGAACTTATGTCTTTTGTTAACACCATATACGTATGTGGTTTCTTCTTTCTTTTTTATCTCACTAATCTGAGTAGTCACGGGTTAGATTACATTAAAAACCTATTCTTTTCCCATACTGACTATTTCATAACTTATTGTTAACTTTTGATCTTTTGGGTTAATTAACCTCTGTTGGGATCGTCTTTTCTTTTCCTTTACCAGAGGGGAGAACCTATTTGATTAATTTCTTCTTTTGCAATTTTGTCTGTAAACCATGATCTAGTGATGTAAATGCTTATTGTTGTGATCTTCTATTGATAATAAACTTCATTAAACATTTAGTTATCGTGTCGGTCAACCCCTATCCACTATATGTTATTCATAATTTGTTTTCATGTTCGTGCATATTTGTCACAGAATTGTGTGCATGTAAGTGCAGTGTAACTTGTATTTTCGTACAAGGAGAGAAAGTGCGTCTGATTTAAATTTAGTCGTCCAGATAGACTGGACTAGATAAATTATTATATCCAGAGACTGTCCTTTCTCTTACACGATCACCTTGTGATAAAACTACTATAAATATCTATTACATATCTGATAAAATCTACGACATATATATATATATATATATATATATATATATATATATATATATATATATATATATATATATATATATATATATATATATATATATATATATATATATATTTATATATACCTAGACATATATTTACCTCTAAACAGAGCTGGGCCGTTATAAGAGGTAATTCGCTGAATTAACTCAGCTGGGGGTTTGAACGGGCTAAAAACCATTGCTTAAATCCTTCACAAAAGGCGGTGGACAGATATATATTAACCATTGCTCAGCGCTATGCCGCATGGTTCTTGACTTCTTAATTCTCTTGTGAAACTCCCTTTGGATAGAAGCGTCATTACACTTCTACCTACATCTCTGCCAAGAGTAATCTTGTGCAAATGCAAACACATTTGACGACCCATTTAGATACTCTTGAGTTTTGGCCATTGTTGGACCACTACTGCAAAGCAGGGAACCAATCCGTGACAATCAGAGAGAGAGAGAGAGAGAGAGAGAGAGAGAGAGAGAGAGAGAGAGAGAGAGAGAGAGAGAGCGAGCAGCAAATATATTTTTTATGATCTCAAATGCTTATAAATATATCAATAAAATATACATAGCTCAAACATACATAAACACCACATTAAAACATTAAAAAAAACGCTATCGTAGGACATTGTTGAAGTTACCTTTGACCATCTGTAACCTATCCCGGGAATCAACAACGATTCGTTAACTTGCAAATTAGTGCCCTTAGCCACACATTGTCTACGAGTGCTGATGCTATAAATTAAAGTGAATCCTTCTATCTGCTGTATCGAGTTGAAACACGGCAACATTTAGGGAGAACATTTTTTTCTCATCACCCATATTCTGGTGCAAGATGTCGCATATTCTACTCGCTGTTGCCATCCTCGTTGGTGTTTCCCAGCTCTCAAATACGCAAGGTTTGTCATTACGATATTTTAGGGCTGGGATCTTTAACGATTAATTAACAGTTTCATGGTTACCTTTTTAATCGATTAATTAAAAAAAAAATGTTAATCGATTATTCCATTTTTATCAATGTTTATGTCTTTCTCTTAAATGCGCGAGCATATGCTAGGTTAGAGGTTTGTGAAATGGAGTTTATAAATAAACAAACAACACACAAAGGTAGTTATCAGGCACTCAGTGAGAAATAAAGAAGTAGAAGACCAGACAACAGAAAAACAACAGAAGTGATAGGCTTACCAGGATCGAACCAGGACCTTCCGAACGGCACCCAACCGCCTAGCCACGGTAGCGAATCGCCACTTATCCACTCTGCCAGCTCCGCATTACAAAAATAATGCTTCACTGACAGAGGTCTAGCGCGAACACTCCGTGACCCGGAAATGTACTATAGGACGACCTAGACTAATTATAGACGCAATCACTTCTGCAGTTCCACTATACAACAGTGTAGACCAGATTACACATGACAAAGGCCTTCTGTTGTCTGGTCTTCTACTTCTTTATTTCTCACCGAGTGCCTGATAACTACCTTTGTGTGTTGTTTGTTTATTTATTTACTGTTTACAGGCCTCGGGTTTCCCTCCTTATATGTTTATGTGAAATGGAGTTTAGCAAGTATGATCAATAAAAATAAATTGTTTGGTTGTAACTAATCAGTATTTTCAAGATATTTTCAGGACGATGTTGCATTATAACAAGTGAAATAAATAAAGCTCATACACTCCTTAGTAATTAAAAAAAAAATATGTACGATTTTTTTATAATTTATAAAATTTTTCAAAATTGATGGATTAATTTCCGACTGAAGAATTTATTTTTAAGGCATAAGGTAACTGCAGAGTTTTGGACTCACTATTGTAGACAACAAAAATGAGCTGTTAAGGATGTCTGATAGGAAGGCCCGAGAGTCAAAAGAAGAAATTCTAATAAAAAGAAAAAAACAAACAAGACCAAAACAACAACAAATGAAGAAAGCCGTCAAGACGAAAACACGCAGACAGTAACAATTGTTTGGACAAATGATAAGCTGACAACCTAGGGCGAAATAGATATGATAAGCTGACAACATAGTGTGAAATAGAAATGATATGCTAAAAACATAGTGTGAAATAGAAATGATAAGCTAACAACATAGTGTGAAAGGGAAATGAAAAGCTAACAACATGGCTTGTAAAAGAAATGATAAACTGACAATATGGTGTGTAAGGAAAATGATAAGCTGAGAACATTGCGTGTAAAAGACATGATAAGCTGACAACATGGCGTGTAAAAGAAATGATAAACTGGCAACGTAGTGTAAAATGGAAATGATAAGCTGAAAACATGGCGTGTAAAGGAAATGATAAGCTGACAACATATCGCGTAAAGGAAATGATTAGCTGAGAACATGGCGTGTAAGGAAAAATATAAGCTGATAACATGTCGTGGAAAGGAAATGATAAGCTGACTACATGGCGTCTAAGAGAGATGATAAGCTGACAACATGGCGTTTAAGGGAAATGATAAGCTACCACAATGACGTGTAAGAGAAATGATACGCTACCAACATATGTGTAAGAGAAATGATAAGCTGACAATATGGCGTTTAAGGGAAATGATAAGATACCAACATGGCGAGTAAGAGAAATGATAAGCTACCAACATGGCGAGTAAGAGAAATGATAAGCTGACAACATGGCGTTTAAGAGAAATGATAAGCTGACAACATAGTGTGAAAGGGAAATGACAAGTTGACAACATGGCGTGTAAGGGAAATGATAAGCTACCAACATGGCGAGTAAGAGAAATGATAAGCTACCAACATGGCGTGTTAGAGATATGATAAGCTGACAACATAGTGTGAAAGGGAAATGATAAGCTGACAACATGACGTATAAGGGAATGATAAACTGACAACATAGCGAGTTAGGGAAATGAGAATTAAAAAGATTTAAGTGGTTGTGATAAATTATGAAACATGTTCCCGAACGATTTGTAGATGGGCATATGATAATATTAATAATAATAATAATAATAATAGCTCCGTTAGTCATAACTGTCTATGGGAATGCGCTTCATAAGTAGCTGCTTATTTTCCTGATGTTCCTTTCGATATTTTCTCCTCTATTCTGCTTCCTTAGACGGGCACATGAATGAGCAGAAAAATTGCGAGTAAATATGAATATGGCAAAGTTTACTCCACCTGAAATTTTATATTGAAATTATTGTGTATTTTTCTCTTGTGCATGTAATTTAGTAAATTATGTATAACTGGTAAAAAATTACTTCGAATAGTTAACAGTGGAAACTTAATATGCGGTAAGTCTACATTTTGTAAATGTCTGATTTTGCATGCACAATGCATGGCACATTAAGCCAGTGTAGAACTGCTGACAAGGAACAGAAAAGTGTTAGCAGAACACGATAGGAGAAGAAGACGCTGGCAATGGACACGGCATTACTTTGAGGAAACCCGCTGATAGCTTAACAAGGAGATATAAGTTGAATTGAATATCTAATTGTGTTTTCAAATCTTAGCAATGCCTGGTCATCATCACATGTTAGGGGTCACGGGCTTTCTAATTTGGCTCAAGTAATCTAGTGTCGGCGTCTGTGGCCTAATGGATATGAACGCAGTTTCATAATCCAGATATACCAGGTTCGAAACCTGCTGCAGGCGGTTTGGTAGCAGATCGCTTTGTGTGGATTTTTAACAATGGTATAAGCGCCGTACCGTTCAGAAAGCAATGGCAAACTACTGAATGAAAAAAATTGCCTAGAAAAATCACAAAACAGCCAATAAAAGCTGGGGTTGATTGCCACGTCCTGTAAAGGATAAGCAACTAACTTTTTTTTTTTAAACCTAGTGTTTACTTGTACTGTTAGCTATGCAGTTAGAACTTGACAATCAAAAGTTCTCATAATAATAACCTCATAAGCCAGGAACTGACTTCTTGTTCGTTTATTTGACAATCTTGAGTGAACAGTAAAACATATTCATTCCAGTTCATAGTTCATTAAAGGTGATCGTTTAGTATCGCTTATCGTTCATTCCTTCAGTCCATCGAAAGTCATCCGTCTAAGTCGATAAACATATTATTAAAAATATAAGGCAATACATTCCACAATCTGGTGCTATCAAAGCACACATATTTCTGTCTGCTAATTTATCATAACGTGCTCCCTGAGCAGATTCAAAAAACTGTTACTCTTACCATAAGTGCACACAGCACAAAACCATATGTAGCAAGTAGGCCACACTTCGAATTAAACACATTATAGACACCTCGATGGTGTCAAAACACTCTTGGAATTTACCAGTGGATATACAACACGAATGGCACAGAACAGAAGGATATGGCTTGAATTTCTTGAAGGCTTACGTTACTTGGGTAGTGGACGGATAATGGTGAAGATGATGATGAACATGATGATGATGATGATGATGATGATTATGAACATGATGAAGATGACGATGGTGAACATGATTATGATGATGAAGATGATGATTGCATTATATTAAATGTGCAAAACTGAAATAAAAAGAAGGCGTGATTGTCGATGTAAGTGAAGGTAAATGTGGAGGAAGTTGTGAATGCAGGTCTGCAGGAGAATGTAAATGTGGAGGAAGAGGTGAATGCAGGTCTGCAGGAGAATGTAAATGTGGAGGAAGAGGTGAATGCAGGTCTGCAGGAGAATGTAAATGTGGAGGAAGAGGTGAATGCAGGTCTGCAGGAGAATGTAAATGTGGAGGAAGAGGTGAATGCAGGTCTGCAGGAGAATGTAAATGTGGAGGAAGTTGTGAATGCAGGTCTGCAGGAGAATGTAAATGTGGAGGATGAGGTGAATGCAGGTCTGCAGGAGAATGTAAATGTGGAAGAAGAGGTGAATGCAGGTCTGCAGGAGAATGTAAATGTGGAGGAAAGTTTGATAGTGGATGTGGAAGGCGGTGTGAGTGGGAGTAGTGGCAAATAGAAGTGTGGGTGGGAAAGATGGTATGAGTGTGGGTGTGGAAGAAGATGTGAGTGTGGGTGGGGAAGACGGCGTGAGTGTGGTTATAGAGAAAGTGAGGAGAAAGGTGTGATTGTGGGTGTGGAGACTGATATGAGTGTGGATGGGGAAGACGGAATGAATGTGGTTGTAGAGAAAGTGGGGAGAAAGGTGTGAGTGTGGGTGGAAAAGAAAGTATGAGTGTGGGTTTAGAGAGGGTAATGGAAGTTGTGAGCGTGGGGAAGAAGTTTTTATCAGTGGGATTGTAGAGGAAGGTAAGGAGGAAGATGTGAGTGTGGGTGCGGAAGATCGTTTGAGCTTGAGCATAGAGGAAGGTGCGCAGGAATCTGTGAGCGTAGGAGAAAAAGTTCTATCATTGTGGGTGTACAGGAAGATTTGGGACAAGCTGTGAGTAATGGCGAGCAAGATGTTATGAGTGTGGATGCAGAGGAAGGTGTGGATAAAGATGTGAGTTTGAGAATGGAAGATGGAATGAATGGTGGTATGTAGAAATGGAATACTGTACTTGGCGAAAAAGCTGAAAGTAGCAGTGAATGTGGCTGGGAAGTAAATTATAAGTGTGGGAATTAAGGAAGAAGTTGGAGCGTTGGAAGTCATGGAATATGTATATCACTTATAAAATATTCTTCTTCTTCTTCCTCGTTCGTCCTGAAAAGGACGGTGGTTGCGTTGTGTCTGTTTACACCTAAGCTGTGATATCTGCACCTTTCGGTCGACAAATCCGACTTCAGCACGGCATTTTTTAGGGACCGGGTTTGCCTTCCCATTGCGATCCGCACTCGCTCAGCCAGACTGCACTGCTGCAGACTGTTTCCAGGACCACCACGTGGAGGTGGAGTGCGGTCTTGACCAGCTCTGGTTCGCTGGTCCTGATGCAAGCAGTACAGCTATGGGTCGCTGACTGCATTCACTATTGCTGCATCTTGGGGTCCCACTTATAAAATATGACGTTTAGGACAACATCTGCAGCAAGGGACAAAACTAAAAAACATCAGAAATATTTGAGACTAAACAAAAGTAAAAGTTATGTAAAAATCAGCTGATATATTGGCTGAAAAATTATCTGAGGTTTTAACTTACGCTTTGTGCATATCCGCGAGTTGTCCTGTGTAGATCCCGGGGTCTCTGATGAGAAAGACAGAATAGTACTACTGATCCCTGAGGACATCGTGAGAGACGACTAACATTAAGGTTGTGCGTAGGACTGGCAACCTCATAATGTACAGATAATTGCTACAGAAACCACGGGAGGAAGAGCCCGTCAGTAATTTGGTGGAGCAGGCCTAATCTCATTAGAAGGTAGTACTGTTAGATTCAGTCAGATTTTACATTATTGTAATAGTAATAAAGTTATATCATTCATAATAAAAAGGTAAAGAGATAATGCCGTAGGGGAATGAAGTGTTAGAGACTTCATACTAGGTCCAGCATCGAGAGGTGGGTGACCAGTTAATTGCCTCGCTGCCTTTTCCTTCCTTCCCTAACTCAAATAGCAGTCATGGTACCAATTTACAGCTGGGTAGACAGGAGGGTGTCGGTACCGTGATTTGAGCCCGGCATCTTTGTGCGACAGATCAGCGCTCTATCATAGTACCCAAATGTAAAATAACTTTAAATGTAATGTCTAGAAATTAAAGCACAAAATTAAGTATTTTACACTTTACATAAATTAACTAATCCCTTGACATTAGCGTTAGCTAATTAGGCGAATACTTAGAGTTTGCTTACCACTCAGGACTTTCATTGTCAATCATCGGATTGTGACAGAAAGCACGTGGGGAAAAAGACCAGACTCGGTAGCAAATTCAAGGGCGATAATAATACTTCCCGACCACCTTTGATGTCCGACATTTTCAAGGGAATTAAGTATTTGATCTACGGCAGGGGGACGGAATCTAAGAAGGCCCGTTTGCACGGCATGTCTTCTGATGTCGTTCGGCATTGCGAGTGAGCAAACCAGATAATCCTTTATCTCGGAAGCCAAGCTCGTTAATTTTTCCCTGATACGTCGAAGGTGTGACTTGCCACATATTGTAGAGATATTGTACAAAATCTGTATATATACTGCGTTCTCTGCAAGTCAGTTATCAAGTCTCTCAGGAAATTTTGGATAGTCTAAACGCGTACGCTAGAACCTATGTGAGATAGTGCGTTAATAGCTTTCGTGGGGATTATTCTGTTTTTCTTGTAATAATATAAGTTGTGCTTAAGTGTTAAATGTGTTAAAGTTTTACCATTTTATTCACAGTGAGTCCCTTGCGTTAAGAGTAGCGAAATAGCAAACGCGTAGATATTTTCTTACCAGTTCAGCTTAATGTAAAAATCCATCAGCCATTTTTTTACACTCGAAGATACGGTTTAGTTGACTAAGTAAAATGCTATGGGTGACTGATAAAGTGACAGAGTAGAATGCGTATTATATTTTCGTTGTGTGTAATTATATAATGACTAGTGTTTAATATCATGTGTAAAAACGATAGACGCCGACAATCAACTAGCTAGTAATGTCTGACGATATTTGTTAAGGGAGCGTAGTCATAATTAAATTAAAACTGACATTGTGCGCTGAGTAGTTTTACCGTTAAGCGACGCGCGATAGTACAGGCTTAAGATACATTGTGCCTTTTAATTTAATTAGGTGACGGAGAGGATAAGAGATTGTCGTGAAAAATTCTAATCCACATATATAAATTAGAAAATAAATGTAAAGCCTAACGAAGTAATTCAATAGAAAGAAAGAAGTGCAGTCTTTGATATCTTACAATATTATACATTAGTATACTTGTTATGTTCGCAAATATTTTGTAAACAAAATAGGTAATTTGTTAGTGCTTAAGGGAAAGTCATTATTGAGTTACTTCCCTTGAAAGTTGTGCCGTCTCTTCGATCGAACTCCGCGGATGAATCCATTTTTCTGCGATTTATTCGTTGTTTGGGTAGTAATAGATTGTTCTTGCTTCAGAATATCTATGGCCTGAATTTATGTGTATTGTTTGTCTGAGTAGGACGAGTTTGTCTTATATCTGTATATCTTTACATATCTAAGTCGAACTATATGTTCTGTTGTCTCTAGAGAGGTCAAAGGCTATTCGGCGGATGTGCCGCTAGAGTGTGGTGTGATTTGGCTTCGTCCTGATGGGGACTGTGTTTTTTTCCTATGTCGGCTTGTCGCCGGAAAAAGTGATCTCAGTATTTGTGGGGAAAGTGATAGTCGTCTAGACCTATCGTGTATGCTTTACCCCAGTGTTTATTCGTATTGCCAAGGAATGGCAGAATCATATTTCTGATACCAAGGTAATCAAAGATACTCTTATGAACTCTCGTACGAAGCCACCATTTTCGATAGGTACGATTTGAATGTCTAAGAGAATATATTTGACTCGATGAAAACGACTTCGATTCCTAGCAGCACTATATCCTGTAGAATGCAGTCAATTGTTCATGATCAAATCTACAGAGCAATGAAAGTTTAATGAATGACTAACTTTAGGACAGATTCATTATCTGTATCCAAACGTGAGTGACAGCTCACGAGTGAAGCCATCTTGGAACCAAACATGTAGTGACTTTCAAGAAGAGAAAAGGGATGCCCGTATTATCGCTTGATTAGTCCAGAGATCACTGCTACACATGAGAACCCTTTATTAGCGTTTCAATATTATTATATGGGAAAAATATGTGCTGAACATTATGTTGGAGAATCGTCGCTAGACGAGATTAGGTAGAAGCCATCTGAAATATTATTTATAAGCTGACGTGCTCAGTCAGTGAAGTCAGATGATATATATGTATGGGCGATACTGAGTGCTTGGCTACTGACAGTCCATTATACTATTATGCTGCATGAGTGCCCATGTAACATTGCAAGACCATTTATCCACTGTACCATGATGTATTATGCCAACCTGTGATTTGTCACTATCTGTACTGTCGAGTGTATACGTCCAATTAAACTGTAGAAAGGTACACAGTCGTTGGTGTCGATGACTTCCAGCCATACATGAGTGTGAGAAAAGAACATTTGTCAACACCACGAACCCTTATTGTCATTCGCACATTATACACTCAATCCATCTCTACACACCACTGCGTAGGTTAGTTGACATTCCATACACTACAGTGGAGCAAACAACACCATAGAGATCTTATCAACTGATGATGATGATGTCTGTCTTCCAAGAAAAAGAGACGTTATCAACTGGTGGACCAGCTTTCTGGGTTTGACCTCGCAGAAGTTAAGAAGTCAACTGATTACCGATACCAGACCGTTTCCTGTGGCTGATACGACACACTTGCAGTATTGGTTTGCTCTTTGTCAACACTTCGTCACGTGACCTGTCAAGTGAATGCAGTATGTAGGTCAACGTTGTTGACATTTTTACATTAGACATTACAGAGTTTCACAGAACAGTTGGATCAATTCTTGTCAATATTAACAGGAAGACAGTATTTGTGAACTAAGAAGTCCTATTTTCATCGATGGATCTTCTTGTTTTCCATATATGAACTTTAATATTTAAGGCCAGAATGTTTAATTGAATAAAGTGGCAGTTTGTTTATTTTCATAAAAATAACTTTGCCATTACTGTAAAACTGAGCCTATTTTGCAACACATACTATCATACACATAATTTATATATATTTATGTTTACATGTTATTTGTTTGTATAGTATGTTAGTTTCTATGTCAGCGGGTTGTGTTTAAGGTTGGGCGGAGTCCTCACAACAGAATATCCCACGTCATAGAGGGTCCGTTGTGGGCGTTTTCTATAGGTGCAATTTTCTTGATTGAAAATTTGCTTGCAACAACTGTTGCTTTTGTGTTAGCTGTGAAGTCTGTAATTATTGTTATTTTTGTAATATTTCTTTGTTCTTTAGTTTTGTTTTGAGTTGTTTGTAATTTGTTGGTCTACCCTTTTCTATCTTTCAGTTCTATTCACAATTTATATTCATATACTGTGACGTCATTTGTGTTGTTATTCTTTGCAGATTCAGTGATTATTTTCATTGATTTCCCTATTTGATTTATTTTGATTTCTGCAAACGTTCTTGTATTGTCAGTCCTATTTGTACTTTATGTATTCTGTTGGTTGACATATGTTTTATATAGGTATATTTCATAAGACACTATTGCCTGTGCACTGCACTTGGATTATGGTATAAACCAGTACCTGATTATTATTACTGTCATACAAGACCTTATTAAGGCTTGGGACCCACAGATATTGGGATAGTATACTGATTAATCAAGTCATTAAGAACTTGTGGTATTATTATTATTTCAGGTGATTAGTATTATTGTTAGACACCATGTCTACATTAGAATACTTCATTATACAAGGGAAAGCCCTTGATAAGACTGGTCAACAATTAGAACAATGGGCAGTTGCTCAATATGACAAAGCATTAGCTGCAGAAGAGAGAAGAGCTATGGCAGAAGAGAAAAGATTAGAAAGAGAAGCTGAGGCTGCTGCTGAACAAAAGAAATTGCAGATGCAGGTAGAGCAAAGGAGATTTGAAGCTGAACAAAAAAAAATTAGAAAGAGAAGCTGCTGCTGAACAAAAAAGATTAGACAGTGAAGCTGAACAAAAAAGATTAGACAGGGAAGCTGAACAAAAAAGATTAGACAGTGAAGCTGAACAAAAAAGATTAGACAGGGAAGCTGAACAAAAAAGATTAGACAGAGAGGCTGAAAAAAAAAAGCAATAAGAGAACATGAATTTGAGTTGGAGAAATTGAGATTGACAAGTATGAGTAATGTTAATCAGGCATCTAGTGGTAATGGTAAACCTTCTACTTACAAGGTTAAGGTTCCACCGTTCAATCAGTCCAGTGACGATATTACATTCTGGCTGGATAGATTTGAACGTTCTTGTCGTACACATAATGTGGATAAATCACAATACGCTAATCAATTAGCAGAAAACTTGAAAGGTGAATCTTTGACTAGATTATGCCTTGTAGGAGAAGCAGATAAGGATAATTATGATGTCATTAGGGCGGCTTTGATAAAAAAATATCAGCTAAGTGAGGAAGGCTATCGCCTTTTATTTAAGACGATGGTACCTGAGACAGGTGTAGAATTCTCAGAATTCACTGCAAAGGCACGTCTCACAGTTGATCGTTGGATTGAGCTTTCCAAAACAGAAAAAAACGTATGAAGGACTTATGGATTTGTTGCTCAGAGATAAGATTATGTCATGTGTGAACAAACCTTTCCTTGAATTTATACATGAGCGTAAACCTAAATCTCTAAAGGAAATGGAAGAATACTGTTCCCAATATGTCACTGCACACCCCGACGTGACTTTTGGCAACACTAAGATTAAGGAGAGTATGCCAGTTGCTTCAGCAACACCATACAATCCCAATTATTCACACAGATTTCAGGGACCTCAAAACAGATTTGATAAAAAAGGTAACCATAATAGTTATCAAAACCAAGGTAACCAATCATTTCAGGGTTCTTCTTCAAAGAACTGGAGACGAGCTGATAGCTCTCGACACAGGGGTGGTCATAATTATAGGAATTTCCGTAGAGGAAGTAATTATAGAAACTATCAGGGTTATCCGTCTTGGAGTCAACAAGATCATAATTACAGAGATACTCATTATAATGAATATGATAATGGTAACCAAGGGAACTATGACTCAAACCCAAATAGGGGTTACAATAGAGGTAACAATAACTACAGAGGTGATAATAACCGAGGTAGATCTCAAAACAAAAGACATAAACCACATTTTCAGGCAAACTCTGCACAACAAGAGTCCCATGAAGCCTATAAACAGAGTAAAGATAATAATGATGCTAGTAATATGGCATGTGCCGCTTTTGATTTTGGGAGAGCATCTCAGTGCCCCCAATGCAAAACGTTATTTGAGCCAACCACAGTGTCTACTTTAAGCTGTGGCCATCCTCTTCCTGCTCTTCCGGCATCAGTCGCGCATGATGGAAGAGGTTCTCTTGTCTTACATAAGGGTTTAGTGAATAACAATCCAGTCTCTGTGCTATTTGATTCTGGATGCACCACAATTGGTGTTAGGCAGTCACTCGTAGATCCTTCCCGTGCCACTGGACAAGTAGTCAAATGTGTAACATTTGGCGGCACATTAGAGAAATACTCTACTGCTATCATTAGGATTGCTACTCCTTTCTTTACAGGAGATGTACACGCATGTCTTCTCCCGAATCCGATCGCTGACCTCATCATCGGTCGCATTCATGGAGTCAGAGAATGCACTCCGCAACGAAATCCGCGTGGGAAAGGCAAAACATGCAGCTTGCTAACGCTGTAGTCACTAGAGCTCAGGCTCTTAATATGCCTCAAACTTCATCTACTGAAGATAATGAAGTGCATAACCAAGATAATCCCTTGGTAATTTCTCGTGACTCGTTTATAAAACAGCAAGAAGATGATCCCACTCTGAAGAAATTCTTCATTCTTGCAACTAAAGGTGATCCGAATAAAGACACAAGTCGTAAATCGTGGATTACAAAGAAGAATGGCGTACTTGTACGTATGGTTCAAGACTCCATTACGTCAAGTCATTCTCAAATCCTGGTTCCCAAGAATTTGAGAGTTAAAATTTTGCAGCACGCTCACGACTCTCAGTGTGCTGGACACATGGGTTTTTCCCGTACTAAGTCAAGAGTCCTTGCGGCTTTCTTTTGGCCATTGGTAAACAAGGACATACGGATTTATTGTCGATCTTGTAAAGTATGTCAGGAAGTTAAATCCAAAGGTCCACGGCATGCTGCACCCATTCAGGCGGCGGACATTCCTATTCGGCCGTTCCAAAAAATGGCCATAGACATTATTGGTCCATTTAAGATCAAGTCTGCCAGAGGACATCAGTTTATCTTGACGTGTGTTGATACGTGCACACGTTGGCCAGAGGCTATTCCTCTGAAGAGCATTACTACTGCTGATATTGCAGATGCTCTTTGGCTTATATTTTCTCGTCTGGGGTTCCCCGGAGAGATATTGTCAGACCATGGCACCCAACTAATATCAGATACCATGTCTCAAGTAATGTCTACTCTGCAGATAGATAGATCTTTAAGTAGTATCTACCATCCAATGTCTAATGGTATGGTCGAACGCCTTAATAGAACACTTAAAAACTTACTGGGGAAGATAACTGAGGATCATCCTCAAGACTGGGACAGAGTTTTACCTGCGGCCCTCTTCGCTTACAGAGAGGTACCCAATGAACATACGGGATTTTCTCCCTTTGAACTCGTCTTTGGCGCGCGTCCGCGTGGCCCTATGTCGTTGCTTCACGATCTCATAACATCTGACAATATTGACGATGACACAAAGTCATCCTACGAATATGTCATCGCGTTGAGACAAAAAATTATCGAAGCATGCAAATTAGCAACTTCTTCTTCTGAATTTGCGAAACAGATGGCAAGGCAATTTGCCAATAAGAAGAGATGCTTACGACAACTTTGTCCTGGTGACAAAGCATTTGTATTACTACCTTGTAGGGAAAACAGATTACTTATTTCTTGGAAAGGTCCGTACGATATAATATCGAAAATTTCCGATGTCGACTATATTGTCGATATTGATGGGAAGCATAAAACCTTCCACATCAATATGCTTACTGAATTCCATGAACGTCCGGATTATTTGCAACCCATTTTCCAAGCAACGGACAATTCTCCAGTACAACATGGTCATTACTCATCACTGTCCGTGATACAGGATGAGGAAACAAGTTTTTCAGATGTAAATCTCCCCCTTCCAATGATCCCACTTCATTCTAGTGAATCATGGAAGAACGTTCTCTAGGAGAACAGCGACAAGTTTCAACTATGTTGCAAACATTTCAGGATGTACTCACTGACATCCCTGGACAAACGAATGTCATTCAACATGACATTGTTCTAACTGACCATACTCCTATTAGGGTTAGACCTTATCCTATACCTATACATTTTCAAGCACAGGTCGAGAAAGAGTTGGATGAGATGATAGATTTGAAAATAATCGAACCATCCACCTCTGCATATTCTTCGCCGATGGTTATTGTGCGTAAAAAAGACAATAACATACGTCTTTGCGTTGACTATCGAAAATTGAATCAAGTAACGAAGTTCGATGCCGAACCTATGCCTTTACTGGAAGAGCTACTTACTCGACTCTCCAAATCTCATTTTTTCACTAAACTTGATTTGTCTAAAGGATATTGGCAAGTTCCTTTATCTGAACGCGCCAAACCTCTCACGGCTTTTTCAACACCTAGAGGTTTGTTCCAATGGAATTTTATGCCTTTCGGTCTTATGAACGCACCAGCTACATTCGTACGCATGATGCGCCGAATCCTATCTTATCGGTCAGATGTCATTGCATATCTAGACGACATCTGTCTTTTCAGCGATACTTGGGAAGATCACTATTCAGGGTTAGATGAATTGCTGTCTACCTTGCGCGAGCACAACCTAACAGCAAAACCCTCTAAAGCCTATATTGGTTTTAGCGAAATTTCTTTCCTAGGCCACCGAGTTGGTCATGGTTTCCTAAAGACAGAGGACCATAATACTAGTAAGATACTTAACATCTCGATCCCTAAGACTAAAAAACAGGTGAGAAGTCTGTTAGGTCTTATTCAATTTTATGGCAGATTCATTCAGAATCTATCCTCTATCATGGCACCTCTTTCAACACTTCTAAAGAAAGGTTCGCCTAATATGGTCCACTGGTCTCAGGAATGCCAATGCTCTCTGGATAAGATTAAAACATTGTTTTCAACACCACCTATTTTAGTGCTACCCACTAAAGATAAAACATTCGTTCTTCGTAGTGACGCTTCATCCACTGGGATTGGAGCGGCACTAATGCAAGAGTACTCTGGAACTCTGCATCCTGTAATGTATATTTCCAGAAAACTTAATGCGGCAGAAAGGAATTATTCGGTTTTAGACCGTGAGCTATTAGCTATGGTTTGGTCGATTCTCAAACTACAGAGATTCCTTCTGGGCGCACATTTCATAGTAGAAACCGACCAAAAAGCTCTTACTGCTATACAGAGTAAGAATTTGAAGAGCTCGAGGTCTACTCGATATGCAATTGCTCTTCAACCTTTTCATTTCTCTGTGCGAGCTATTCGTGGATCAGATAATGTGAGGGCAGACATTCTGTCAAGATGCCCACATGATTCCACATAACTATTAGGGCTTAGACTTCTTGATATGTCTAGTTCTATAGTAGTTCCTTTTCTATATCATGATAGATACACATTTGTAATTTAATAATATAATGATTGTATCACTACATAGCGGTTCATTGATGTTTATTCACCGCTGTGCTTTGATGATTTTTTTCTTCATAAATCATAAATTTAAGATATCTAATACGAAATGATGATATGAATTTTTTAGGCATTGTGTAATTGCCAGAATTGTATTATACTTTGATGACATCTTCCTGGAAAAATATACTTGTAGAGAAATAATTTCTCTCAGTTTATGAGACACATTCTCACCAGTCGCTCCATAAGTCGACTTAGCCTCATATTAGGCGTTATAGGTAGTCCTGATATTTTCATCTGCGCATTATTCATGCGTTGTGAGCCTATTGTACGTTGCTCCTAGATGTATTTCAAAAAAAAAAAAATGTTCCATTTTTTTTTTCCCGGGAGGTGTGGTAAGACTGTTACGTGCAATCTTTGATATCTTACAATATTATACATTAGTATACTTGTTATTTTCGCAAATATTTTGTAAACAAAATAGGTAATTTGTTAGTGCTTAAGGGAAAGTCATTATTGAGTTACTTCCCTTGAAAGTTGTGCCGTCTCCTCGATCGAACTCCGCGGATGAATCCATTTTTCTGCGATTTATTCGTTGTTTGGGTAGTAATAGATTGTTCTTGCTTCAGAATATCTATGGCCTGAATTTATGTGTATTGTTTGTCTGAGTAGGACGAGTTTGTCTTATATCTGTATATCTTTACATATCTAAGTCGAACTATATGTTCTGTTGTCTCTAGAGAGGTCAAAGGCTATTCGGCGGATGTGCCACTAGAGTGTAGGGTGATTTGGCTTCGTCCTGATGGGACTGTGTTTTTTTCCTATGTCGGCTTGTCGCCGGAAAAAGTGATCTCAGTATTTGTGGGGAAAGTGATAGTCGTCTAGACCTATCGTGTATGCTTTACCCCAGTGTTTATTCGTATTGCCAAGGAATGGCAGAATCATATTTCTGATACCAAGGTAATCAAAGATACTCTTATGAACTCTCGTACGAAGCCACCATTTTCGATAGGTACGATTTGAATGTCTAAGAGAATATATTTGACTCGATGAAAACGACTTCGATTCCTAGCAGCACTATATCCTGTAGAATGCAGTCAATTGTTCATGATCAAATCTACAGAGCAATGAAAGTTTAATGAATGACTAACTTTAGGACAGATTCATTATCTGTATCCAAACGTGAGTGACAGCTCACGAGTGAAGCCATCTTGGAACCAAACATGTAGTGACTTTCAAGAAGAGAAAAGGGATGCCCGTATTATCGCTTGATTAGTCCAGAGATCACTGCTACACATGAGAACCCTTTATTAGCGTTTCAATATTATTATATATGAAAAATATGTGCTGAACATTATGTTGGAGAATCGTCGCTAGACGAGATTAGGTAGAAGCCATCTGAAATATTGTTTATAAGCTGACGTGCTCAGTCAGTGAAGTCAGATGATATATATGTATGGGCGATACTGAGTGCTTGGCTACTGACAGTCCATTATACTATTATGCTGCATGAGTGCCCATGTAACATTGCAAGACCATTTATCCACTGTACCATGATGTATTATGCCAACCTGTGATTTGTCACTATCTGTACTGTCGAGTGTATACGTCCAATTAAAATGTAGAAAGGTACACAGTCGTTGGTGTCGATGACTTCCAGCCATACATGAGTGTGAGAAAAGAACATTTGTCAACACCACGAACCCTTATTGTCATTCGCACATTATACACTCAATCCATGTCTACACACCACTGCGTAGGTCAAGTTGACATTCCATACACTACAGTGGAGCAGACAACACCATAGAGATCTTATCAACTGATGATGATGATGTCTGTCTTCCAAGAAAAAGAGACGTTATCACTACTGCATAAACTACAAGCGTTTGTAAAAAAAAAAAACTGGTACTGTATTTCTTATACGACCTTGATAGGCACACTGCTTAACGACCTAGATATAATACTAAATTAATGTCATTATATACACTACGTTAACCTAAAAGACAGACGGGCTTAGAAGAGAGAGAGAGAGAGAGATGCACGGAGGAATGCCAATCCCACGTCGTCTCGCGATTAAAAAGTGAACGCAAAAGGCATGCAGGCTTGATTTTTTTCAAATAGACAGTGATAAAAAACACTAACGATACGAGGTAAGGTTTTAAAAAACATGTTAAATGCTTATTAGGAAACATGACACAATACTGTTTTACGTCTGAAATCCTGACTTTATACTGACAGAACAGTCGAAAAGGCAGGACAGGTGGCGGTTTGAAAAATAAAAAAACAAATACCCGACTATCCTAGAATAATACCTATTTTGAACGAAGCCACTTAGCCCCATTAAATTTATATATTCTTGTACCTTAAGACTTGCTGACAAAGAATATGTTATGTGTTACGCAAATGGTCTAGTACTTAATAAATTATAGCCAAAATACTATAGTGAGGTTGTCTGACAGCACAAGATCATATTTGCTCATAATGGATGTTTGAACAACACTGCTTTAGGGGAATGAGGCCAACAAGTTAGATACGATTTGATTGGCTGTAGAAATATGTAATGCGAAACCTGATTAGTCGGACTGCAAATACTAGTTGGTTGTTAATGGCTACGGTAGGATGGGTAAAGTTTTTTCAAAGGCTCTTGTAAACATGGTCTCATTGTTTAAAGCGTTCGATATAGTCAAATAGAAGCGTCAGTTCAGGGCCAGTTTTGAAAATAAACTTTATGAGAAGCCAGTGCGTTGAGAGCAAGCTAATATTTTTCTAAATAAAAGCCTGGGATAAGGCAGATCAAAATTGTGCCAGAATTCATCGCCAGTCAACGTACTTGTGTATATTTCCTTGAATTGTGGTAAGACTAGACATATTTCCTATATATCTATATATATATTATATGAAAATTGAATATGAATTGATAAATTGTGTCTGTATGTGTGTGGTTCAGTAGCAAACAGAAGGCAAAGCCTAGATATTGCTCCACCATGTAAAAGCTTGCCAGAGAGGAGTATAAATGCCTAGGCATATATGGGATTGCCAATTAGTAACATGACACCTATCTTATTGTATAGAAGGAAGTACAGCTGGAATTGCAGAGGCGTTGTAACCATTAGGGAGAGGAATACTGGTATATTGTCACATGAGAAGCTAGTAGTTGGCATACAGCGCTGAACTCTGTGTTTGTAATGTCCTGTACTTCAGTGGGGAAATAGATATTATATATTAGTTCTGAAGAAGGAGGTACAACCTTCTTATTTCAGGGACCGTGGTACTAAAGTATTAGAGCAGCACCTGGTCTGAGTTTGCTGGATCCATAGGGCTGGCAGCAGACTCCTTGTCCAAGATATCGACCAGTGGGGTATCTCAAGATAACTGAGAAGCAAGCGAGCAGAGGAGACAGTTTTCCTGCCGCCGACTCATAAGTTAAGAATTCGTCAGCCAGAGCAGCTCACCCTTGTATAACCCACCTTTAAAAATTGACTGTAATAATAAAGCAAGAGGGACAGTTAGTGTTTTACAAATAAAAGAACTGTGATCCCTTCAAGATTATTTCCACCATTAACAAACACATGACGTCGTGATGAGAAACAACAACATAGCTTCAAAAGCCAGTGTTAGCTCTTAATACCAGAGCACACTACACACATATTGTAATAATATTCTATGTCAGGACAAAGATCCTTTGTAAACATTTTGTACATAAAGATTGTGTTTACATTTGATTGTGATTCCTGATTCACTCTGTAGTTGGATCAGGATATCTATTCTTGAAAGAAATTAATACATAATTTAAAAGTTAACACTTGACTTACTTAAGCTAGTCTTCTAGAGTGAATATGTATGTGCTTGGCATAGTGTTGAAAAGTGTTGTGAATCTTAAATAAAGTGTTTATTTGTCTGTTGTTGTTGTTGTGAACTTACACGTCATCAATATCATAACCCTAGACATTCAACGTAGTCATCACTATAGCCCAGAATAAGTCTGATTGAGGTCTAAATGTGGTAGCAAAGTAAGGTCATCTGTAACACACTACACCTAAAAGATACAGATACCTTCACAGCTGATCTCAGTCAGTACACTAAGTCCCCTATAAATATTTATATAATCCCAACTTACCACATATATTGGGGTCTCGCTCCCGGGATATTGAACCTTCCCCTAGCATATATATTGGGAGTAATTCACTTCTGGAAATTATAAAAATTTAAAAGGTATTCTTGGGTGGAAAAATAAGGTTGAGCTCTCAGTGCTTGTGGTTGTCCTTAGGTTAATTAGTCATAGATAAAATTGTTTGGTTAAATATTGTATACATTTGCCTGTTAGAAAATGGCGGACCTGGCAAAATTTTGATCTGCTGCTATGCAGGCTGCTAAAGATTTGGGAATGGAGGGGCAAATTATGATTGCTTATGTCACAACTGAATGTGACAAATTTATTGAACGCGAAGAAAAAAGATTTGAAAAAGAAGCTGAAAGAAAGTTAGAGGCTGAAAAAGAACTTAAGAGGTTGCAGATTGAGGCTGACAAAGAGGCTAAGGCATTGGAGGCAGATAGAGAGATTAAAAGGCTCCAGTATGAGGAGAAGAAGCTGGAAGCAGAAAGAGAAGAAAAGAGACAGGCTGCGGAAAGGGAAGCAGAGGCAATAAGGCAAGCTACAGAAAAAGAAGAAAAGAGACAGGCTGCTGAAAGGGAAGACAAGCGATTGGCTGCAGAGAGGGAAGCAGAAGATAAGAAATTACAAAGGGAGCACGAGTTACGACTAAGGGAGTTGGAATTTCAAGGCCACGCTCCTGAAAATGGTGCCAGTCCCTTTACCTCCGATGCCACTGCTAGTCAGGGAGCCTCAACCTCAGCTATGAGCTTTCATTTAGATCATGTTGTTGAGAAAGACGATGATATTGAGAGCTATCTAAATAGATATGAACTGTTAGCTACCACGTATGGGTTAGAGAGAGAAAGGTGGAGCTTAAAGTTATCTCAAGGGCTTCGTGGTACAGCTTATGATGTTTTTGCCAAAATGAGCAGAGATGACCAAGAAAATTATGACATGTTAAAGCAGGCTCTTTTGTTAAGATATGAAAAGAATGGAGAATTTTATAGAAAAAAATTTAGGAATGCTAAACTACTGTCAGGTGAAACATATCACCAGTTCTCTGCACGGTTAGAGACATACTTGGAGAAATGGACTTCTCTGAGGAAAACCCAAGATCTTAAGGAAATGATCCTTATAGAACAACTAAGAGAGTCCATGGCTCCAGACCTGAGAAAGTTTCTCATGGAACAAGGTGCAGAGAGGCTGGGTGAGTTACTAAATGTTGCTGAAAGATATCAGGCTGCTCAAGCAGAGGTAACTGGTAATAAGAAGAGGCAGGTAGACAATTTTAAGGCACCACAAAACTTTAATAAGTTTGATCATAGAGATCAGAACAAAGGTAAGCATAAGTTTGATAGGCCACGGTATGAAAATAAAAATAAAACTCCACAATTCAATGAAAGGAAATATGATGACAGGAACTCCTTCAGACAGGAAGGAAAATATTGTCAAAAATGCAGGATGCATAATCATAATACTAGTGAATGTGGTAGGAAAGTTCCTCCATATCACGCGGCATGCATGATAACAGTGGACAAGGGGAAGAAGAAACTGACAGAGAATCATATACATCTTCAACATCCCCCCATCTGTGAAGAAGTGACATGTAATGGTGCCAAGGTTATATGCCTTTACGATTCAGGTTTATAATATGACTCAGTTGTGAGTGCAACCCTAGTGCACCCTGAACAGTATACCACAGAGAAAGTGGAGATACAAGGGGCCGTAAAGGTAATATCCACCATGACACTTCCCGTAGCCGAGATAAATGTCAAGACTAGGTACGTGGAAGGAGTGATTAGAGCAGCCGTGTGTGACGACCCTAATTACCCGCTGGTGTTAGGAAGTAAATATGTGTTTCTAGGGAGCCCTATAAAACCTGTGGGAATGGCCACGCTCCAGGTCAGGTCGACCCCTAGTAGGGAGGAAATATTACCACTAAATTATTCACATAAACAGATGAGAAAGCCCCAGGCAAATGACAAATCACTAAAACCTTGCTTTGGCAAATTGCCAACAAGCCATACACACCCTAAGAAAGGGCAATTCTATTTAAAGGAGGGACTGCTCTTCAGGAAAGCTAGAGCAGGATCCAAAGAACAGGGACAGTTGGTTTTGCCAACTCCCTACAGGGAAAAAGTGATGGCACAAGCTCATGTTGTACCTGATGGTGGACACCAGAGGAATAGAACCACACGTAAAAGGACATCTGAAAAATATTACTGGCGCCAAGTAGCTGCTGATATTGCACAATTTGTGGGGGCCTGTGAAACATGTAGCAAGGTACAGTCCCCAAGTTGGGAAAATCATAATCAGATGCCAGCCAAGCATTCTGAAACATATGGGCCTAAAAATAACAAGGAAAATAAAAATAATAAGGTTGACATAGAGGATATGTATTAACCTTCCCACTAACAGTTTTCACCAAAAATATTTAGATTCGCAACTCTGAGAAGGGCATCCAGAGAAAATAGAAACTCAGACCAGTAAACCCAGGCACAGTTTGAAGCCGCAGTTAGGGAACTGGCTGAAATTAATATTGAAGATAATCCGCCAGATTTAAACCCGATACAAAAGGTTAACATAAGAAAAGTGGGGAGTGGACGAGTGAGCAATTCGGAAAATGCTCACAGCGGTTCACAATATGGCTATTAAGTTAGCATGAAAAGGGCACTGGTGACATTGGTAGCCACCCGACCCTACACCGTCCAAGGGGAAGTACTGATCGGACCCTGGATGGAGATCACCCACACATATTATAGCAAAGCTAAGGGCGAATTGATTTCTGATGCAGAAACTCATTTCCCCACATATTATCTTATTTCACCAAATTGTCGGTAGGCGGAAATATAGTTGATGAATATGGCCTCCATTTGAGTGGCATATTATAAGAATATTATTAGAAGGGTGTTTCCACATTCAATCAAGCCTGAGATCAGACCAGTTGTTGGCTGTGAACATTTCGGTGGAGCAGAGTGTCTCCATTGTTGCCTTTTTAAATTGAGGATAGTCCGAGTGTTTATTGATCAGGAAATTATTGGATCCCCTACACAACTCAGATATCACCATATAGATCAACTCCTCATAACGTACAATTTGAGGAACATCTAATATTCTCGGGACATGTCGTTGAGCAGACTCAGAGAAGAGAAATGGTGAATATTGATTGCTAAGCAGCATTAAGACACGCAGTAACCCTTGCAGCTGTTCAGTAACATAACTGAAATCGATTCCTGGATTGCAGAGGTCTGAGGCAACCTTCGTCAGAAGTGCTTACTTTAAATTGACCCACCTGCATTAATCCATGATAAAAATAAAATCCGCGAAATGTTGATGCCGATTTCATAAGCCGCCATCCGTGTGATGAGAATCAGAATAATCACCAGGAATAATATTAAATTTCTCTATGTGTATATAGAATTAGGAACTGACATATTATGTCTGTTTTAAAGTGGGGAGAATTGTCGTGAAAAATTCTAATCCACATATATAAATTAGAAAATAAATGTAAAGCCCAACGAAGTAATTCAATAGAAAGAAAGAAGAATGGTGAAAGACCAGTGCTTTCCCTAAATAGCGTACACCTGTGTTGTAGAACGCCATGATGACTGAACCCGAGATCCCCTTTTTCTACTTCGTCTGCATAAATGTAACGCTTCCACGTTCGATAGTAAAAGCCTACTGCATAAACTACACGCGTTTCTAAAAAAATAAAACTGGTACTGTATTTCTTATACGACCTTGATAGGCACACTGCTTAATGACCTAGATATAATACTAAATTAATGTCATTATATACACTACGTTAACCTAAAAGACAGACGGGCTTAGAAGAGAGAGAGAGATGCACGGAGGAATGCCAATCCCACGTCGTCTCGCGATTAAAAAGTGAACGCAAAAGGCATGCAGGCTTGATTTTTTCAAAAAGACAGTGATAAAAAACACTAACGATACGAGGTAAGGTTTTAAAAAACATGTTAAATGCTTATTAGGAAACATGACACAATACTGTTTTACGTCTGAAATCCTGACTTTATACTGACAGAACAGTCGAAAAGGCAGGACAGGTGGCGGTTTGAAAAATAAAAAAAACAAATACCCGACTATCCTAGAATAATACCTATTTTGAACTTAGCCCCATTAAACTTATATATTCTTGTACCTTAAGACTTGCTGACAAAGAATATGTTATGTGTTACGCAAATGGTCTAGTACTTAATAAATTATAGCCAAAATACTATAGTGAGGTTGTCTGACAGCACAAGATCATATTTGCTCATAATGGATGTTTGAACAACACTGCTTTAGGGGAATGAGGCCAACAAGTTAGATACGATTTGATTGGCTGTAGAAATATGTAATGCGAAACCTGATTAGTCGGACTGCAAATACTAGTTGGTTGTTAATGGCTACGGTAGGATGGGTAAAGTTTTTTCAAAGGCTCTTGTAAACATGGTCTCATTGGTTAGAGCGTTCGATATAGTCAAATAGAAGCGTCAGTTCAGGGCCAGTTTTGAAAATAAACTTTATGAGAAGCCAGTGCGTTGAGAGCAAGCTAATATTTTTCTAAATAAAAGCCGGGGATAAGGCAGATCAAAATTGTGCCAGAATTCATCGCCAGTCAACGTACTTGTGTATATTTCCTTGAATTGTGGTAAGACTAGACATATTTCCTATATATCTTTATATATATTATATGAAAATTGAATATGAATTGATAAATTGTGTCTGTATGTGTGTGGTTCAGTAGCAAACAGAAGTGTTACGGTATATGTTATTAACGCCGTCAGCTAAAGATTAGCAGACGTGCAATTGTAAAGGTTAAGACATTTAATATATTGCGATAGATGTTTCAATTATTGAACGCTCCATACACGATCGATTATGACGTGTCCAGCGTTGTTTGGGTCACAGTCGGTAACTAGGAGACGCTACCCTTTGTTACTTGACCGCCAAGCTGAATAGCTGCGTTTTCTAACCTTCCAATTCAATGGCATGATATAGCCATTTATATGTGCATTTATGATGGACCAGGGTCAGTCCTAGAACTCTATATGAGAGGAAACTTATGGAGGTTAGTGTTTAACTAGAATCCTCAGAAGGAGGAGAATAATCGTCAAATTCGTATGAAATATTCAGACTCGCAGTCTCACTGTCGGCAGGTAGCGTGCATATAGCTGTGATGTTCTGACGACAATACTGCATTGTATCCTTAAACGGACATTGACACGTAAACCAGCAGTCTACGTTATTGATTAATTTATGCATGACTTATACGGATTTAGGTTCTGCTCATATTTGAAATGATCGTCCTGTGTGTACATGTGATTAAGTATTACGGACTCAATCTGAAGGCATTAATTACTTCATTAATGTTGCTGAGTTCAAGTATTACATGTTACTTCTTCATACCATGCTACTGAGTTGTATGAACGCTTCACCCTAATTCGCGTAATGATAAAACAAGCACGATGAACAAGAAATCACTAAAATAACTCAGCAACAAAGTGGCGGCCGATTGTGGGGAACGACAGAAAAAAGAAACAAACTTCTGTTCCTTACGCACATGTTAACCACAATATTTACGATGAAGTTTCGATCACATGATCCAGTCGAAGATGACGTTGTACTCATTATAATGCCTAACAACGTGACGTCACCGAAGGTCGTGTAGGTGAACTGTCGGAGAAACCAAAGCCGTTTTCTAAGTCTAACCAAGGGAAACATGAGCCATTGAAGCAAACACACGATATGGACTACAGGAGCAGACAGTCAGGGGCATTAGCCTAGCTGTTGACGACCTCTAGCACTGATCTAAGCAACGGAAAAGATAAGTCTAGTTGTTCAACTGTCGTCATTGCAAACAGTAATACTGAGTCCATGCCTTTTGCCTGCATAGGCATGTTTTTTTCTGAATGTGTTTCATGTATTTTTTGGTTGTTTTAATGTGTTGTTAATTAGCGGGCCGGTTGGAGGGAACTGAAATCTCTGGGGAATGTCGCGAACAGCTGACCACCTAGATTTCAGTCGGTCTTAGGGCAGTTAAACGATTGCACTTTTGGAAGCCCCATTGAGGTTTGCCGGTGGACTGCCTGTCCAGATCTGCTATCGTTCGACGGTTTGTGTTAGCTGTGCCGTTCCGTAGATAACTGGTGTATTTTATTTGTACTAAGTTCACATTTTTATTCAGTTTTGTATCATGTTCGTTAACTATTTCGTCCAGTCTACTCTTACTATCATTTATTTTATGATTGTTAAATGTTCGTCCGTTATGAGTCCTGTGATGTCATCATTTTTTGCAGTCATTTTTTTTTGTGTACTTTGCATATTCAGTTGACCTCGGGTCAATCCTTGACCCTTCGTTTTCCGTGTGACACTTCCGCTTGTTTTATTTAGTTAATAAATTCATTTTTAATGGTGAAAATTTCTTGTTTGCGTCTTGACATTGTTTGTACCCTTTAGTTGCATCATTGTTTTGTTTGTCCTCATGATATATATTAAATACTACATTAATAATATGATATTATATTCAATAATACACTTGTAATTTAATTTAATTAATTTTTTTTTTGACATTTAAGGTTAATATGGGACATTGCATAATTATGCAGTGATAGTCCAAGAAATTAGCACTACAATTTATAAGAGATGCCTAGGGCATAATAATAATAATAATATAATATATATATTGACCAAATAAAATAATCTTATAGTCTACCTTTGAGGTGACAGACCCATTGTATATTATTTAATATACTTTTCTGGTACTAAGAGAGTGACTTAGTACATTGAACAATATAATTACTAGGAATCATACCCAACATTATTGGATATTGAGATTAATTGTGTGATGTAATTACATTATAGTTAACAGATATCATAACTATTTATGATATAGTTAGTACTTAGATACAATATTGTTACAAAATATTGTCTACTAGTTGAACTTAGACATAAGAGTTCAGTACTATTGTGATTATTTATATTGAATATTCCTAAGTTGAGTAAGTATAATAATCACTCTGAAGCTACTATTGACTATTTTAATCAGTAATTATCAATAATTACTTACCGGATAAAAGTCAAAATGCTTACTATAGACCATTTCGTTAAAATTGGTAAAGAATATGGTTATAAATCTCAAGAACTTCGTCAGTTTGCTGAGGCAGAACTGGAAAAACATAAAGCAGAAATGGAGGAACAAAAGGCTGCATTAAAGAAAGAGGAGGAGGAACGTGAAAGAAAGGAAGCAGAACGTGAGATGAAGCAAATTGCCAAGGAAAATAGATTAAGAGAAATTGCTCAACAGGAAAGGGAGGAACGTCGACAAGAAGAAGAAAAAAAAAGGAGAGACGAATTGGAATTAGCACGTCTTCAGAATGAAACAGCAAGATTTCATGCACAAAGTGCTGCTGCAAACCAGAATAATAACGCACAAAATGGATCGTCATCCAGCCAAACTAAACATTTCTACAACTTTAAATTACCCACTTTCAACTTAAACGAGGACGACCTTTCATCATTCCTGTCACGTTTTGAACAGACTTGCAAAACAAATCATTTGCCTGAAGAGTCATGGGTACTCAAGTTAAATGAATTCTTGGTTGGAGAACCATTGACGGCTTCTCAAAATGCTGACCCATCAATAGCAAATAACTACGGTGCTATTAAGTCCTTGCTTTTACGAAGGTTTCACCTGGACGAGGAACACTGTAGGTTGAAATTTAAGGGAATTTTACCTGAATCTCCAAAAGATTTTGCAGGATTCATTGCGAACATACGCAATACATTTAATAGATGGGTTGAACTGGCAGAGGTCAACAAATCGTACGACAAATTAGTTGATTTGCTACTACGGGATAAGGTATTATCTTCGGTTAGCCAACCATTCTTTGCATATTTGCAGGAGCGTAAACCAGGTACTATTGACGAGTTGGAAAAAAATTTCTTTGAACTACTGTTCGGCACATCCGAATGCGAACATTTCTAACTCTTCATTAAGAGAACCTCTACCTGTGGCGTCTAATATGGCCTACAATCATAATAACAAACAAAGACATCACAGTGTAGACAGAAGTAGGTTCCAAAGAAATCACAATGTTAACTTTCAGAAGGGACATAATAATGATTTCAACAATAAAAATGAGTTCAACAGAGGTAGATCACGAGATAGAAATTATTCACCTCAAACAAACTACCACAATAGTCAACATAACACTAATTATAATCGATCACATACCCCCAATAATAACAATAACTGGAATGGTAATAATCATGGCTCGAGACATCGAGATAATAGTTACTATAGAGGACGACGAGATAATTCTAACAATTATACTCGTAATCGATCTCATTCTCGGGGATCATCTCAGTACAACCATAATACAGGGGCGGCAGTTACAAATAATACTACCCGTATAGCTCAGGTCCCACTTGACGATAATACAACACAGTCTTCTGCTGCATGTTTTGCTATTAATTATAATGTGGCAAATAGTTGCCAACAATGCAATCTTATTTTTCAGAAGGCGAAAGAAACAGTGCTTACCTGCAGACATATTACACCAGAGGTAGGTCTTGCAGTCAACGATGGAACAGGCTCACTAATTTTGAACAGGGGAATCGTTAATGGATCCGTCGTCTCAGTGCTGAGAGATTCAGGATCCACAACGATTGGTGTACGTCAGTCGCTGGTACATCCTAGCTGTGCGACAGGAGAATATGTACGCTGCATGACATTTGGTGGAACTATTGAGTTCTACCCCACAGCTATTGTTCATATTAGAACACCCTTTTTCACAGGGAATGTAAAAGTATGTATGCTAAAAAAGCCTATTGCTGATCTGATGGTTGGTCGTATACACGGCAGTAAAGATTGTACTCCAGATGAGATCATAGAATGGGAGAAACATAACCTATGCACTGGAAACGCCGTGACGACTAGAGCGCAGACTCAACTCATGGAGAAAGTTAGTGATAATAAGATGGATGCAGACAACCAAGAGGAGTTTGTAGTCAATTCACCTATTGACAGGGAAACATTTGCAACCAAACAAAAAGAGGATAAATCTTTAAAAAAAATTTTTAAGCTGGTTGATAAAGTTGACAATCTATCCTCAGGTAATAATAACAAACATTGGTTTGTTATTAAAAATGACATATTGATTAGATGTTTTAATGACAAATCACAAATGAAACAACAAGTTATGGTCCCGTATACTTTTAGACGGTACATTCTTCAACATGCGCATGACTCACAGTGTGCTGGACATATGGGATATACTCGAACACGATCTCGAGTACTGTCTTCATTCTTTTGGCCAGGAGTGTCAAGAGATATTTCGCAGTATGTACGTTCCTGTACTACATGCCAAGAAGTGAAAGCACGTGGAGCTTTTCACACGGCGCCTATTCAGGCTTGCGATATCTCAGTAAGACCGTTTGACAAGATGGCCATAGATATTATTGGTCCATTGCTACCATCGGCCAGAGGACATAGATTCGTCCTTACGTGCATTGATTTGTGCACACGATGGCCAGAAGCTATCCCATTAAAGACCACCACTACCACAGATGTAGCTGATGCACTACATCTCATCTTTTCTAGAATAGGGTTTCCTAGAAAACTTTTATCAGACCATGGGTCACAGTTCATATCTGACACCATGAAGGAAGTCATGAAAACCTGGAACATTGATAGGAATTTAAGTAGTATTTATCATCCTATGAGTAATGGTGCAGTTGAAAGACTTAACCGTACACTCAAACAACTACTACATAAGGTTACTGTTAAGCACCCTCATGACTGGGACAGAGCACTCCCAGCTGTTCTATTTGCTTATCGGGAGGTACCGCATGAACAAACTGGCTTCTCTCCCTTTGAATTAGTTTTTGGTGCTCCCCCAAGAGGTCCTATGGGACTAATAAAAGACTTATTAATTGACGCGGAGATGACTCAGGACACTCAGTCATCTTACGAGTATGTGATTAATCTTCGGAAGAACATTATTGAGTCTTGCCAGTTGGCAACAGCTTCTTCTGAGGCTGCAAAAGCTAAGGCTCGATCTCTACAAAATAGGTCTCGACGATTACGCCAATTATTCCCAGGCGATGAGGCTTATGTGTTACTTCCTCACAATAACAATAAATTATTGATATCTTGGAATGGTCCTTACAAAGTCATTGATAAAATTTCCGACGTTGATTACGTCTTAGATATCAAGGGACACAAAAAGATATTTCATATTAACATGCTCAAGCAATTTCATACACGTCCTGAACACTTACAGTCAATTTTTCATGAACTAGATGACAACACAGTATCTACTTGTTATTATTCTAACTTATCCGTCATCCAGGAAGAAGAATCTTCTTTTCCTGAGGTACAGTTACCTTTACCGGTACCAGTAGTTCAACCTACTGAATCTTGGCGGGATGTAACCATTTCTTCAACGGTTACACCGCAACAGCGTCTACAGATTGCTAATCTATTACAATCTTATCCAGATGTGTTGACCGACGTCCCGGGTCGCACATCGGCTATCAGTCATGACATTACTCTCAATGACGATACACCTATTCGTGTACATCCCTATTCGGTTCCTTTACATTTCCTTGCTAAAACTACTAAGGAACTTGAACAGATGTTGTCTCTGGGAATCATTGAGACTAGTAATTCGCCATTCTCTTCTCCATTAGTGATTGTCCGGAAGAAGGACAATAACATCAGACTATGTGTTGACTATAGAAAATTAAATGCTAAGACTATAGTTGACAGCGAACCACATCCACTTATCGACGACTTACTGCCACGTCTATCCAACGCAACTATATTTAGTAAGATAGACTTAACTAAAGGTTATTGGCAGATACCACTGACCGAAAAGGCTAAGTACTACACCGCATTTTCCACTCCACAAGGTCTATACCAGTGGAATGTGATGCCTTTTGGGCTTGTTAATGCGCCAGCTACCTTCATTCGCCTGATGCGACAAATTTTATCAGGTAGACCAGACGTTATTACATATATTGACGACATATGCTTGTTTAGTTCGTCGTTTGAGGAACATGTTTCGGGACTTAGATATGTTTTCGACACTCTAAGGAATTATCATCTAACTGCTAAACCTACAAAGGTGCAGATCGCGTGTAATGAGATAACCTTTTTGGGACATATCATTGGAGCGGGATATATCCGAACGTTACCTAGTACTAGTACGGTCTCCAAAATTCTAAACATGGCAGTTCCTCAGACGAAGAAACAGGTCAGGAGTTTGTTAGGACTTGTTCAATATTACAGTAGATTCATACCAAACTTGTCATCCATCACGGCTGTATTGTCTTCATTGTTAAAAAAAGACATGCCGGTGAAGGTGACATGGACTGGTATATGCAATGAAACTTTCAACAAAATTATAAATTTGTTTTCGCATGAACCAATTTTAAGACTTCCCGATGCTTCCAAAAGATTTTTCTTACGAACAGATGCTAGTAACTACGGCATCGGTGCATGCCTGCTCCAGAACCATGATGGCGTTCTACATCCTACCTTATATATTTCAAGAAAGCTAAAGCCGGCAGAAACAAAGTATTCCACAGTGGACAAGGAACTTTTATCAGTTATATGGGCAATCACGAAACTAGAGAAGTTCTTGCTTGGTGCTCCATTCACCATACAGACTGACCAGCGTGCTGTAGCATCTTTGCGTAGATCAAACCACAAAAGTCCAAAACTCGCCAGATACGCGATCATCCTGCAGCCATTTGAATTCTCCATTGAACATATTCCTGGCACTGAAAACATTGTGGCGGATGCTTTGTCACGTAATCCTATTGACGACGAATAATCAACATTGACATTCCTAAAATACGTCAATCATCACTACATTGGATAGAACGAAGTATCAACTATAAGGGAACTAACCTTGACTTCAATTTAATAATTATAAACACTATATGCATCACAGAATTGAACTAAAGACAATCAAGGTATACATATTGACATTGAAACTTCGTCTAACGTCCATACACAATATATGAATATTCGTTGAACAATCATGGAACAATATCTGACGACAAGTCGAACTTATTATCCTATGTGCACTTAATTCTTGGATCCTAGGATAATTGACATTTCTGTCCGACGTAAATTCTTCAACACTTTGTCTAAAAGAATTCATCAGGATCAGGACTACGGATGGATCATCATATCCTATACTAATTAATTAGTTAACTTAACTTCTTAATTGAATTAATATCAATAAAATGAAATGTGAGAAAAATGAAATGAAAAAAAAAAAAAAAAAAGAACGAAATATGAAAAGAAGAAATTATGAAAAGAGAAAATAAATCTCACACAAGTATTAGATTAATATTTTTTTTTAATGTACCTATACGTTATTTAGTTAGTTAAATTAGATAGTTATTATTCACTAACACTTAACACACACAATTAAGTTAAACTTATATTCGAATTTCTTTCTATTTCTTCTCACTTATTTGTCTTTTCTTCTCTCATAACATCGCGTTACATTAGAATCTTAATAATTTAACTCTTAGTTTAATTAATTAATTTAATTTTAATTAGTCAAATTAATTCCTATATGACATACTAATACGACAGACCTTACTTTAATTTAATTCTATCATTCACTATTGACATTAGACATTTTATTTAGTTGATATAATAATATGCATAATATTGATATATAATATGATTAATGTTAGATGACTATGACAAATAGTTAGTTGACATGACCGCGACACGGTTCTACTCAGAACATCGTCGGCCATATGTCACAATTGTGTTAAATTTTTTTGAAAAATTGTTAAGTCGGATAGATCTTGAAAAAAAAAATCGATAGATTTTTTTTTCCCCGGTGTACAGGGAATTGTTACGGTATATGTTATTAACGCCGTCTGCTAAAGGTTAGCAGACGTGCAATTGTAAAGGTTAAGACATTTAATATATTGCGATAGATGTTTCAATTATTGAACGCTCCATACACGATCGATTATGACGTGTCTAGCGTTGTTTGGGTCACAGTCGGTAACTAGGAGACGCTACCCTTTGTTACTTGACCGCCAAGCTGAATAGCTGCGTTTTTCTAACCTTCCAATTCAATGGCATGATATAGCCATTTATATGTGCATTTATGATGGACCAGGGTCAGTCCTAGAACTCTATATGAGAGGAAACTTATGGAGGTTAGTGTTTAACTAGAATCCTCAGAAGGAGGAGAATAATCGTCAAATTCGTATGAAATATTCAGACTCGCAGTCTCACTGTCGGCAGGTAGCCATGTCTATCTGCGCGTGCATATAGCTGTGATGTTCTGACGACAATACTGCATTGTATCCTTAAACGGACATTGACACGTAAACCAGCAGTCTACGTTATTGATTAATTTATGCATGACTTATACGGATTTATGTTCTGCTCATATTTGAAATGATCATCCTGTGTGTACATGTGATTAAATATTACGGACTCAACCTGAAGGCATTAATTACTTCATTAATGTTGCTGAGTTCAAGTATTACATGTTACTTCTTCATACCATGCTACTGAGTTGTATGAACGCTTCACCCTAATTCGCGTAATGATAAAACAAGCACGATGAACAAGAAATCACTAAAAATAACTATACTCAGCACATGATCTTCAACCGGCAAATAACTCAGCAACAAAGTGGCGGCCGATTGTGGGGAACGACAGAAAAAAAGAAACAAACTTCTGTTCCTTACGCACATGTTAACCACAATATTTACGATCAAGTTTCGATCACATGATCCAGTCGAAGATGACGTTGTACTCATTATAATGCCTAACAACGTGACGTCACCGAAGGTCGTGTAGGTGAACTGTCGGAGAAACCAAAGCCGTTTTCTAAGTCTAACCAGGGGAAACATGAGCCATTGAAGCAAACACACGATATGGACTACAGGAGCAGACAGTCAGGGGCATTAGCCTAGCTGTTGACGACCTCTAGCACTGATCTAAGCAACGGAAAAGATAAGTCTAGTTGTTTAACTGTCGTCATTGCAAACAGTAATACTGAGTCCATGCCTTTTGCCTGCATAGGCATGTTTTTTTTCTGAATGTGTTTCATGTATTTTTTGGTTGTTTTAATGTGTTGTTAATTAGCGGGCCGGTTGGAGGGAACTGAAATCTCTGGGGAATGTCGCGAACAGCTGACCACCTAGATTTCAGTCGGTCTTAGGGCAGTTAAACGATTGCACTTTTGGAAGCCCCATTGAGGTTTGCCGGTGGACTGCCTGTCCAGATCTGCTATCGTTCGACGGTTTGTGTTAGCTGTGCCGTTCCGTAGATAACTGGTGTATTTTATTTGTACTAAGTTCACATTTTTATTCAGTTTTGTATCATGTTCGTTAACTATTTCGTCCAGTCTACTCTTACTATCAATTTATTTTATGATTGTTAAATGTTTGTCCGTTATGAGTCCTGTGATGTCATCATTTTTTGCAGTCATTTTTTTTTGTGTACTTTGAATATTAAGTTGACCTCGGGTCAATCCTTGACCCTTCATTTGGCTTGTGACACTTCCGCTTGTTTTATTTAGTTCATAAATTCATTTTTAATTGTGAAAATGTCTTGTTTGCGTCTTGACATTGTTTGTACCCTTTAGTTGCATCATTGTTTTGTTTGTCCTCATGATATATATTAAATACTACATTAATAATATGATATTCAATAATACACTTGTAATTTAATTTAATTAATTTTTTTTCTGACATTTAAGGTTAATATGGGACATTGCATAATTATGCAGTGATAGTCCAAGAAATTAGCACTACAATTTATAAGAGATGCCTAGGGCATAATAATATAATATATATATATATATATATTGACCAAATAAAATAATCTTATAGTCTACCTTTGAGGTGACAGACCCATTGTATATTATTTAATATACTTTTCTGGTACTAAGAGAGTGACTTAGTACATTGAACAATATAATTACTAGGAATCATACCCAACATTATTGGATATTGAGATTAATTGTGTGATGTAATTACATTATAGTTAACAGATATCATAACTATTTATGATATAGTTAGTACTTAGATACAATATTGTTACAAAATATTGTCTATTAGTTGAACTTAGACATAAGAGTTCAGTACTATTGTGATTATTTATATTGAATATTCCTAAGTTGAGTAAGTATAATAATTACTCTGAAGCTACTATTGACTATTTTAATCAGTAATTATCAATAATTACTTACCAGATAAAAGTCAAAATGCTTACTATAGACCATTTCGTTAAAATTGGTAAAGAATATGGTTATAAATCTCAAGAACTTCGTCAGTTTGCTGAGGCAGAACTGGAAAAAAAAAACATAAAGCAGAAATGGAGGAACAAAAGGCAGAGGAAAAAGGCTGCATTAAAGAAAGAGAAGAGAGAGGAACGTGAAAGAAAGGAATGAGAACGTGAGATGAAGCAAATTGCCAAGGAAAATATATTAAGAGAAATTGCTCAACAGGAAGAAGAGAATAAATTGAAACGAGAGGAAATTATTTTACAACAAGAAATGGAATTGGCGCGTATTAAATTGAAGACAGCAAGATTACAAGCACAAAGTGCTGATGCAAACCAGAATAATAACGCACAAAATGGATCGTCATCCAGCCAAACTAAACATTTCTACAACTTTAAATTACCCACTTTCAACTTAAACGAGGACGACCTTTCATCATTCCTGTCACGTTTTGAACAGACTTGCAAAACAAATCATTTGCCTGAAGAGTCATGGGTACTCAAGTTAAATGAATTCTTGGTTGGAGAACCATTGACGGCTTCTCAAAATGCTGACCCATCAATAGCAAATAACTACGGTGCTATTAAGTCCTTGCTTTTACGAAGGTTTCACCTGGACGAGGAACACTGTAGGTTGAAATTTAAGGGAATTTTACCTGAATCTCCAAAAGATTTTGCAGGATTCATTGCGAACATACGCAATACATTTAATAGATGGGTTGAACTGGCAGAAGTCAACAAATCGTACGACAAATTAGTTGATTTGCTACTACGGGATAAGGTATTATCTTCGGTTAGCCAACCATTCTTTGCATATTTGCAGGAGCGTAAACCAGGTACTATTGACGAGTTGGAAAAAAATTTCTTTAAACTACTGTTCGGCACATCCGAATGCGAACATTTCTAACTCTTCATTAAGAGAACCTCTACCTGTGGCGTCTAATATGGCCTACAATCATAATAACAAACAAAGACATCACAGTGTAGACAGAAGTAGGTTCCAAAGAAATCACAATGTTAACTTTCAGAAGGGACATAATAATGATTTCAACAATAAAAATGAGTTCAACAGAGGTAGATCACGAGATAGAAATTATTCACCTCAAACAAACTACCACAATAGTCAACATAACACTAATTATAATCGATCACATACCCCCCAATAATAACAATAACTGGAATGGTAATAATCATGGCTCGAGACATCGAGATAATAGTTACTATAGAGGACGACGAGATAATTCTAACAATTATACTCGTAATCGATCTCATTCTCGGGGATCATCTCAGTACAACCATAATACAGGGGCGGCAGTTACAAATAATACTACCCCTATAGCTCAGGTCCCACTTGACGATAATACAACACAGTCTTCTGCTGCATGTTTTGCTATTAATTATAATGTGGCAAATAGTTGCCAACAATGCAATCTTATTTTTCAGAAGGCGAAAGAAACAGTGCTTAACTGCGGACATATTACACCAGAGGTAGGTCTTGCAGTCAACGATGGAACAGGCTCACTAATTTTTAACAGGGGAATCGTTAATGGATCCGTCGTCTCAGTGCTGAGAGATTCAGGATCCACAACGATTGGTGTACGTCAGTCGCTGGTACATCCTAGCTGTGCGACAGGAGAATATGTACGCTGCATGACATTTGGTGGAACTATTGAGTTCTACCCCACAGCTATTGTTCATATTAGAACACCCTTTTTCACAGGGAATGTAAAAGTATGTATGCTAAAAAAGCCTATTGCTGATCTGATGGTTGGTCGTATACACGGCAGTAAAGATTGTACTCCAGATGAGATCATAGAATGGGAGAAACATAACCTATGCACTGGAAACGCCGTGACGACTAGAGCGCAGACTCAACTCATGGAGAAAGTTAGTGATAATAAGATGGATGCAGACAACCAAGAGGAGTTTGTAGTCAATTCACCTATTGACAGGGAAACATTTGCAACCAAACAAAAAGAGGATAAATCTTTAAAAAAAATTTTTAAGCTGGTTGATAAAGTTGACAATCTATCCTCAGGTAATAATAACAAACATTTTTTTGTTATTAAAAATGACATATTGATTAGATGTTTTAATGACAAATCACAAATGAAACAACAAGTTATGGTCCCGTATACTTTTAGACGGTACATTCTTCAACATGCGCATGACTCACAGTGTGCTGGACATATGGGATATACTCGAACACGATCTCGAGTACTGTCTTCATTCTTTTGGCCAGGAGTGTCAAGAGATATTTCGCAGTATGTACGTTCCTGTACTACATGCCAAGAAGTGAAAGCACGTGGAGCTTTTCACACGGCGCCTATTCAGGCTTGCGATATCTCAGTAAGACCGTTTGACAAGATGGCCATAGATATTATTGGTCCATTGCTACCATCGGCCAGAGGACATAGATTCGTCCTTACGTGCATTGATTTGTGCACACGATGGCCAGAAGCTATCCCATTAAAGACCACCACTACCACAGATGTAGCTGATGCACTACATCTCATCTTTTCTAGAATAGGGTTTCCTAGAAAACTTTTATCAGACCATGGGTCACAGTTCATATCTGACACCATGAAGGAAGTCATGAAAACCTGGAACATTGATAGGAATTTAAGTAGTATTTATCATCCTATGAGTAATGGTGCAGTTGAAAGACTTAACCGTACACTTAAACAACTACTACATAAGGTTACTGTTAAGCACCCTCATGACTGGGACAGAGCACTCCCAGCTGTTCTATTTGCTTATCGGGAGGTACCGCATGAACAAACTGGCTTCTCTCCCTTTGAATTAGTTTTTGGTGCTCCCCCAAGAGGTCCTATGGGACTAATAAAAGACTTATTAATTGACGCGGAGATGACTCAGGACACTCAGTCATCTTACGAGTATGTGATTAATCTTCGGAAGAACATTATTGAGTCTTGCCAGTTGGCAACAGCTTCTTCTGAGGCTGCAAAAGCTAAGGCTCGATCTCTACAAAATAGGTCTCGACGATTACGCCAATTATTCCCAGGCGATGAGGCTTATGTGTTACTTCCTCACAATAACAATAAATTATTGATATCTTGGAATGGTCCTTACAAAGTCATTGATAAAATTTCCGACGTTGATTACGTCTTAGATATCAAGGGACACAAAAAGATATTTCATATTAACATGCTCAAGCAATTTCATACACGTCCTGAACACTTACAGTCAATTTTTCATGAACTAGATGACAACACAGTATCTACTTGTTATTATTCTAACTTATCCGTCATCCAGGAAGAAGAATCTTCTTTTCCTGAGGTACAGTTACCGTTACCGGTACCAGTAGTTCAACCTACTGAATCTTGGCGGGATGTAACCATTTCTTCAACGGTTACACCGCAACAGCGTCTACAGATTGCTAATCTATTACAATCTTATCCAGATGTGTTGACCGACGTCCCGGGTCGCACATCGGCTATCAGTCATGACATTACTCTCAATGACGATACACCTATTCGTGTACATCCCTATTCGGTTCCTTTACATTTCCTTGCTAAAACTACTAAGGAACTTGAACAGATGTTGTCTCTGGGAATCATTGAGACTAGTAATTCGCCATTCTCTTCTCCATTAGTGATTGTCCGGAAGAAGGACAATAACATCAGACTATGTGTTGACTATAGAAAATTAAATGCTAAGACTATAGTTGACAGCGAACCACATCCACTTATCGACGACTTACTGCCACGTCTATCCAACGCAACTATATTTAGTAAGATAGACTTAACTAAAGGTTATTGGCAGATACCACTGACCGAAAAGGCTAAGTACTACACCGCATTTTCCACTCCACAAGGTCTATACCAGTGGAATGTGATGCCTTTTGGGCTTGTTAATGCGCCAGCTACCTTCATTCGCCTGATGCGACAAATTTTATCAGGTAGACCAGACGTTATTACATATATTGACGACATATGCTTGTTTAGTTCGTCGTTTGAGGAACATGTTTCGGGACTTAGATATGTTTTCGACACTCTAAGGAATTATCATCTAACTGCTAAACCTACAAAGGTGCAGATCGCGTGTAATGAGATAACCTTTTTGGGACATATCATTGGAGCGGGATATATCCGAACGTTACCTAGTACGGTCTCCAAAATTCTAAACATGGCAGTTCCTCAGACGAAGAAACAGGTCAGGAGTTTGTTAGGACTTGTTCAATATTACAGTAGATTCATACCAAACTTGTCATCCATCACGGCTGTATTGTCTTCATTGTTAAAAAAAGACATGCCGGTGAAGGTGACATGGACTGGTATATGCAATGAAACTTTCAACAAAATTATAAATTTGTTTTCGCATGAACCAATTTTAAGACTTCCCGATGCTTCCAAAAGATTTTTCTTACGAACAGATGCTAGTAACTACGGCATCGGTGCATGCCTGCTCCAGAACCATGATGGCGTTCTACATCCTACCTTATATATTTCAAGAAAGCTAAAGCCGGCAGAAACAAAGTATTCCACAGTGGACAAGGAACTTTTATCAGTTATATGGGCAATCACGAAACTAGAGAAGTTCTTGCTTGGTGCTCCATTCACCATACAGACTGACCAGCGTGCTGTAGCATCTTTGCGTAGATCAAACCACAAAAGTCCAAAACTCGCCAGATACGCGATCATCCTGCAGCCATTTGAATTCTCCATTGAACATATTCCTGGCACTGAAAACATTGTGGCGGATGCTTTGTCACGTAATCCTATTGACGACGAATAATCAACATTGACATTCCTAAAATACGTCAATCATCACTACATTGGATAGAACGAAGTATCAACTATAAGGGAACTAACCTTGACTTCAATTTAATAATTATAAACACTATATGCATCACAGAATTGAACTAAAGACAATCAAGGTATACATATTGACATTGAAACTTCGTCTAACGTCCATACACAATATATGAATATTCGTTGAACAATCATGGAACAATATCTGACGACAAGTCGAACTTATTATCCTATGTGCACTTAATTCTTGGATCCTAGGATAATTGACATTTCTGTCCGACGGAAATGTTTCAACACTTTGTCTAAAAGAATTCATCAGGATCAGGACTACGGATGGATCATCATATCCTATACTAATTAATTAGTTAACTTAACTTCTTAATTGAATTAATATCAATAAAATGAAATGTGAGAAAAATGAAATGAAAAACAAAAAAAAAAGAACGAAATATGAAAAGAAGAAATTATGAAAAGAGAAAATAAATCTCACACAAGTATTAGATTAATATTTTTTTTTTTAATGTACCTATACGTTATTTAGTTAGTTAAATTAGATAGTTATTATTCACTAACACTTAACACACACAATTAAGTTAAACTTATATTCGAAATTCTTTCTATTTCTTCTCACTTATTTGTCTTTTCTTCTCTCATAACATCGCGTTACATTAGAATCTTAATAATTTAACTCTTAGTTTAATTAATTAATTTAATTTTAATTAGTCAAATTAATTCCTATATGACATACTAATACGACAGACCTTACTTTAATTTAATTCTATCATTCACTATTGACATTAGACATTTTATTTAGTTGATATAATAATATGCATAATATTGATATATAATATGATTAATGTTAGATGACTATGACAAATAGTTAGTTGACATGACCGCGACACGGTTCTACTCAGAACATCGTCGGCCATATGTCACAATTGTGTTAAATTTTTTTGAAAAATTGTTAAGTCGGATAGATCTTGAAAAAAAATCTATCGATTTTTTTTTTCCCCGGTGTACAGGGAATTGTTACGGTATATGTTATTAACGCCGTCTGCTAAAGGTTAGCAGACGTGCAATTGTAAAGGTTAAGACATTTAATATATTGCGATAGATGTTTCAATTATTGAACGCTCCATACACGATCGATTATGACGTGTCTAGCGTTGTTTGGGTCACAGTCGGTAACTAGGAGACGCTACCCTTTGTTACTTGACCGCCAAGCTGAATAGCTGCGTTTTCTAACCTTCCAATTCAATGGCATGATATAGCCATTTATATGTGCATTTATGATGGACCAGGGTCAGTACTAGAACTCTATATGAGAGGAAACTTATGGAGGTTAGTGTTTAACTAGAATCCTCAGAAGGAGGAGAATAATCGTCAAATTCGTATGAAATATTCAGACTCGCAGTCTCACTGTCGGCAGGTAGCCATGTCTATCTGCGGGTGCATATAGCTGTGATGTTCTGATGACAATACTGCATTGTATCCTTAAACGGACATTGACACGTAAACCAGCAGTCTACGTTATTGATTAATTTATGCATGACTTATACGGATTTAGGTTCTGCTCATATTTGAAATGATCGTCCTGTGTGTACATGTGATTAAATATTACGGACTCAATCTGAAGGCATTAATTACTTCATTAATGTTGCTGAGTTCAAGTATTACATGTTACTTCTTCATACCATGCTACTGAGTTGTATGAACGCTTCACCCTAATTCGCGTAATGATAAAACAAGCACGATGAACAAGAAATCACTAAAATAACTCAGCAACAAGAAGGCAAAGCCTAGATATTGCTCCAACATGTAAAAGCTTGCCAGAGAGGAGTATAAATGCCTAGGCATATATGGGATTGCCAATTAGTAACATGACACCTATCTTATCGTATAGAAGGAAGTACAGCTGGAATTGCAGAGGCGTTGTAACCATTAGGGAGAGGAATACTGGTATATTGTCACATGAGAAGCTAGTAGTTGGCATACAGCGCTGAACTCTGTGTTTGTAATGTCCTGTACTTCAGTGTGGAAATAAATATTATATATTAGTTCTGAAGAAGGAGGTACAACCTTCTTATTTCAGGGACCGTGGTACTAAAGTATTAGAGCAGCACCTGGTCTGAGTTTGCTGGATCCATAGGGCTGGCAGCAGACTCCTTGTCCAAGATATCGACCAGTGGGGTATCTCAAGATAACTGAGAAGCAAGCGAGCAGAGGAGACAGTTTTCCTGCCGCCGACTCATAAGTTAAGAATTCGTCAGCCAGAGCAGCTCACCCTTGTATAACCCACCTTTAAAAATTGACTGTAATAATAAAGCAAGAGGGACAGTTAGTGTTTTACAAATAAAAGAACTGTGATCCCTTCAAGATTATTTCCACCATTAACAAACACATGAAGTCGTGATGACAAACAACAACATAGCTTCAAAAGCCAGTGTTAGCTTTTAATACCAGAGCACACAATACACACATATTGTAATAATATTCTATGTCAGGACAAAGATCCTTTGTAAAAATTTTGTACATAAAGATTGTGTTTACATTTGATTGTGATTCCTGATTCACTCAGTAGTTGGATCAGGATATCTATTCTTGAAAGAAATTAATACATAATTTAAAAGTTAACACTTGACTTACTTAAGCTAGTCTTCTAGAGTGTATATGTATGTGCTTGTCATAGTGTTGTAATTTGTTGTGAATCTTAAATAAAGTGTTTATTTGTCTGTTGTTGTTGTTGTTTTCGTGATCTTACACTTCATCAATATCATAACCCTAGACATTCAACGTAGTCATCACTATAGCCCAGAATAAGTCTGATTGAGGTCTAAATGTGGTAGCAAAGTAAGGTCATCTGTAACACACTACACCTAATAGATACAGATACCTTCACAGCTGATCTCAGTCAGTACACTAAGTCCCCTATAAATATTTATATAATCCCAACTTACCACATAGATCATACCTTACGCTTGATAGCATAGGATATTGTCATTTTGGATAAATGTTTTGTTTTCTTCCTAATACAGTGCTTGATCAAAACCCAGCGGCCAGCGGTTTTCTATTGTGGTACTTTCCTCAGTTACTGAAGGAATAATAGTTGTCGTTTTTTTTTTGTTCTTGGCTTTCGTCCCCGTACCGATGTGAACAGGAATTGCCAAGGCGACACACTAACATTTTAAACTGTAAATTTGAGTAACGGGACTTACAAAATACCGAGATTTTTCCATTCAGTTTTATCAGCCCGCTGGGGCAATATACATAACATTTTTTCCGACTTCTGACAGTCGTTTACCCAAGTGGATTTTATCCAGGAGCATACGCTGTTTCATAATCGGCCCTCACCCAGAGCAAGCCGGTAGGATTATCATCATCATCATCATAATTAACAGTTTTTTGCAATCATATGTTTTCCTGCTGTTTACTGGGAATGCCATATCTCAGAGACTTCCGGCATTAACTATTCTAGGTGACAATTGTGTATCCAGAAATCTACCACCAAACTAGGCGTTCCCCATGTAAAATTTGATTATTATTGGAGGGACTGGGGCCCGATTCGGATTATACCAACTACTGGATTTTATATGCACATTCATGGATTATTCTTCCAAAAGATTGTTTCACCAGATTAGGTAAAAAGTGAATGAGTGACCACGTATAACAGAAAAGGAGAGAGAGAGAGAGTGAAATATTTTCTTTGTTACAGGAAAAATTGTACTTGCAAACTTCTGTTCTTTTTTAACTATTGTTTATTTTTTTAACTGGATATCATTTTAGTGGGAACTTGTTCTTTTCTTTACTGTCTATTCTATACCCTAATGTTAATCTTTGACCTTTTGGGTTATTAACTTCTTTTGGGAATTTTTCTCAACAAGGGGAGAGGGCACTTATTGGGTTATTTTCCTATGTCTGTAAACATGATTATATATATATATATATATATATATATATATATATATATATATATATATATATATATATATATATATATATATATATATATATATATGTGTGTGTGTGTGTGTGTGTGTGTGTTTGATGTTGTAAAGTTTAAGTGATAATAAACTAAACAAAACTTAACTTGGTGTGTTGTTCAGACCCATACCCAATTATCCATAGTTTTTCACGTTTGTACGTATTGTTGTCACATAACTGTGTGTGCGTGGGCGTGTGTAGTTTAACTTATATTTCATATAGGGAGAGAAAGGTCGTCTGATATTAAAATATAGTCGTATAGATAGGCTGGACTAGAGAAACTACTCACTCCAGAGACAGATCTTCCTCTTACACTATCCCCCCGTGAAAATCTATTTCTTACACCTTTATTCTCACATGTTTACCACTATCACCTCTGCTCATAAATATCTTCTGACCTATCTTTTAAAAATTTACGACAGGTATCTTTTCTAAAGGCGTGCATCTCTTTCAACGGTACGCAAAGTGCTTTATAAACTCAGCATTTGCTTCCATGAAGTTAAAACAAGGTACACTTTCCATATCAGAAAGTTCAATGAATTCAGTCCCTTGTTTAGACACGCACGAAGATTTATCGTTGCTGTCTTCCTGAGGTTGACCACTGAACACGGAAATATAATACTGTGGAAACCACTGTGTTTCGACTAAACGAAGAAATTATTAGGGTCTTTGTAAAAGAAGATAGCATTTGGATCGAATGACAGGACTATTAGTGAAGACTTGAAAAATTAGCTACAGAGCAGAACACAGGTGCAAATATTTCCTAGAGAAACAGACAAATGTGAAGGAAGAGAAAAGTAATAAATTTTAAAATAATTTTGGCGGCGCCTTCGAGCACCTTTGTGACAATGACTCACTTCCGTATGTCAGGATTGGTTCTATATAACTCTGAAGAACTCTCGTTCTTCTTTTGACAAAGAATTGTTATTTTCATTTTATAGAATCCGGCTTCAATTCTAAGATGCATCTTCCATCCAGTGTTATTAACATGCCTATTTTTTTTTCCTATTAAATCTATATGGTCAAGTTGTTAGACAATGCCCACCAACTGATTATCCTGACGTTTCCTCAGAGATCTCCTTTTATCTTGACTGTTCTGATAGAACAGATCGGGTGACAGCACACATCCCTGTCTAACACTCTTTTTCACCTGACACAATGTTCCTATTTGACAGTTAATTCTCATAGCTGCATATTTGTTACCAGTACATGTTCTTTATTATCAGTCTTTATTATTGATGTTAACACTTTTTAACATTTTAAAAGTTGCATAAATAATTACCTATAAAAATATTTCTTTCAGTTTATCCAGAAACGTGTGACTATCCCGATTGTGTTTACGAAGGCATTCCAAAAGTAAGCGGCATAGAGTTTTACTTTACACTGCTAAACATTTTACAAATACCTGACGATGCGGAAGCTCAGTGTCAATTTTTGATCAGAAGAGCCAATGAGTGCAGCGGGAGATATGCCGGTTGTCCAACGAGTGTGACACTAGAGTACAGTCGCAGACTCGACGACCCAGCCTACGTTTATTATATCATGAATTTGGGAACACATGTCTGTAACAAATTAGAAGATTACCTGAAGCTTCAAGACTGCTTCACTGACAGTCTTCAGTCAGCTTTGCAAAGTTGTATCTTCCAGGACGGCTATGATATCCTGTGTGTTAGAGATAGCTACCAGCAGCGCGAGAACTGTTCAGAGGATGTTGATGAGATTTTCCTAAATCTGTTTGACAACTGGCTTATTAAAAATCCATACCAACGAAGAGACTAGAAGAAGCTTGTTTGCTGACATGGAAATATGTTCTAAGACGATGAAAACATCCGTTTTAATAATTGTCAACGTTTAAACAAAATTTATGTTGTTCCTAACTACATCAGCCTGCATGAGAACTTTCAGAATAGAGCCTCACATCATCCATTCGTTGACTTGACTTGACTTGACTTTGATCCACTGTCAATGAGCATCAGCTCCTGGTGACAAACCTTCAGCTCCCTAAGGTAAATAGGTCTTCAACAAACTTACGCCAGGTTCTCATGTTCCATTCTGTCAACTCAGGGTCTTTTCATGCCTTCCGGAGCCCTTTCACTTCTGTCACCAGTTCTTTTTTCCTTTATGTTTCTCGGTATTTTTCTTTGTCGTTCGTTCTTAAATAACCAAATCTATCTCTCTTATAAAGCAGGTAGTCCATCTCAGGCTTCTGTCCTCACCAAACTGCTTCTCCCTCAACTACAAGTTGTAAGTTGGTGAAAGCCACGCTTGCACCCTGCTGCTCTCGTGGAGTCGACAGTTTAGGAGCTCGCGCTATATTGTTTGTTTGTTCTCCCCACATGGACACATTTTTTTTTTTGGGTGTCTCTCTACCTGTCTTACTCTGGGGATTCCAGAACAAAGACTGAAAATGTAATGCCATTAACCAGCTTCCTCACAATGTGTGCTATCCATCACCATTAACCAGCTTCCTCACAATGTGTGCTATCTATCACCATTGTAATTTAAAATAAAGCATCTGTGTGAATAAGGAACAGACGTTCAAGAAATAAAAATGATGCTGGAATGAAGACGAAACAATATTAAGGGGAGAAATGACACGACAGGAGACCAGACCAGTTCAAGAAGTCGGAGTCACATTTGCTAGGTGCCAAACATTGGTATGATCTATTTAGTTCTCGGAGTTCTTTGATAACATACACCATTGCTTTCTCAGCCATGTTGTAAGGCGTGACAAATATGAGGATGTGCATTTGGCTGGCAACAACACCATGTTAAATAAATTGTTGCATAAGGCACCGCTGGAAGAGTAAAACAATCTAATAGGTCAGGCTTCGTACAAGGGGACACGCTGCATCAGTAGTGGCTTGATGATTCATAGTGAGCGACAATGGAAATTACGATGAGAGTGATGCTGAGACAGTTGGAGCTACAATCATGCCTGCAGCTTAAATTTGGACACAATGTAATAAGATACGAAGTTGTCCGTGCTGACGAAGACTTTTAACAAATTCTGAATATCACGTAGATACAATACTTTAACAAAAGGTATAAATTACGTTTCAAATTGACACAATAATTGATAAACAGTAACATGCAAACAATATTCTAGAAGAGAAGAGAGGAATTCATTCATTCACTGAGTCTCATGCCGGCTGACGTAGTGATCATGTCTTTCCATTTACTACGGTCTTTGGTGTTTTAATCAGTCAGTCTTCAATCTTTTTTCCATGTATGTGGTCAGAATGTTGAGGTATTTCTATTCCTTCTTCTCTCTGGGTTTAATCGACTACATTTTACGAGCTCTGTGATTTTTTTCTTTCTCACATGATGTCCAAAGAAATTTGTTAGTCAGCTGTTTACTGTGTTATCAGCTGACGGCTTCTCCTGTTTCTCTAAAGATTTACTGACCGATTTTCTGGCTCCACTGTTTCCTTCTTATGAATCATTATTTCTGCTACGTCTAATTTTCTTTTAATCTGTTTCTTTATTGTCAAAAACTCACAGGCATGGCGTAATAAAGGATATGTACTGCATCGTAGCATTATCTTCCACAATGTCAATGGCAGATGTTTTAAAAAAAAAAATTATCGGTAAGAAATCTTTTCATTCTGCTGAAAGCCAAATGTAGCTCATTGTACCTTTGCAATTCTTGCATTAATGTTGGTTAGATATCGGCCCTATATTTGTCACGATAGATCCAAAATAGTTTAACTGCATCAGTGTATTTTTAATGATATTCCTATTTCAGAAAGAAACAGTGGACCTAATATTGAAAGAAAGCATACTGAAAACAATAAATGCATTGTACAGGAAAATCTTGATGATTTACGTCTTATAAATGCTTTTTTCCATAGGTAAAACTAGAACACACTTAATTTTAAAGGTTTTATTATTATTCCAAGTTTACTATTTCGTAATTGAATCACGTTCACATTAAATGTAATTGTGCTAATGTGCATGTTTTTTAACCAGAAATTGTTCTCACACCTGTAGCTACTGAATATAATAAAATTTGTCATCGCTGTTACATTGTTCAGTAATCTTTGCTGTTTTATATATTTTGTGGTCTGGTCTTAGTATTATATGGCAATTTCTTCACGATTCTCCCGTTATTAGTTGAGCTTTATCAATATGAATTGATATATTAAAAATATCCCAACTAACATAATTACCAATGTATGTTATGTCGGTCGGACGGTCACATCATGCACACTGTCATTTGCGTACTTTTCGATGTTCGAGAGGGTACATTAACTTTCAACCACAGCTAATAATTGTATTGTTTCCCTTAAATGTACTCTCCCGAAAATAGAAAAGTGCGCAAATTACGGTGTGCATGAACAGTTTGATTATGGACAGGAGCCAACAACACAATTAATAAACAGTACAGGAACTGGACACAGGAAGGTACAGAGATGCAGATTAAATCAACAGACAATCAAGATACTCTTCTGTCCAGTTTCATTCGGGAAACCTATTTAGCTCATTATATTTCTTAAAAATAACCATAAAATGTAAGTTTTTAACTGTTTCTTCAAGACAAAATTTTAATTTAAAGTATTGCAGACTTATTATTATGTATCAAAATGATCCATAATGGTAACTTGGTGGTGGTTCGACATGTAACAGAAACAATACATTATAATTAAAAACCTGTCCATTTTGACTGGTTATTGCTAGTATTAAGATAATTGACAAGATACAGCAAAGAAATCCTTGTCTCTATGGCGGACATGTTTGTCAACATCATTACTTTTGTCGCTTCATTAGCAACACGAAACCACCGCAGCATCTGGCCCCCCTCCCCCCATGTGTGGGCAGCCTACATCAAGCAACACAGCATCTGGCCCCCCCCATGTGTGGGTGGCCTACATCAAGCATCACAGCATCTGGCCTCATGTGTGGGCGGCCTACATCAATCATCACAGCATCTGGCCCCGTGTGTGGGCGGCCTACATCAAGCATCACAGCATCTGGCCCCATGTGTGGGCGGCTTACATCAAGCATCACAGCATCTGGCCCCCCATGTGTGGGTGGCCTACATCAAGCATCACAGCATCTGGCCCCATGTGTGGGCGGCCTACATCAAGCATCACAGCATCTGGCCCCATGTGTGGGTGGCCTACATCAATCATCACAGCATCTGGCCCCATGTGTGGGCGGCCTACATCAAGCATCACATCATCTGGCCCCATGTGTGGGCGGCCTACATCAAGCCTCACAGCATCTGGCCCCATGTGTGGGCGGCCTACATCAAGCATCACAGCATCTGGCCCCATGTGTGGGCGGCCTACATCAAGCATCACATCATCTGGCCCCATGTGTCGGCGGCCTACATCAAGCATCACATCATCTGGCCCCATGTGTGGGTGGCCTACATCAAGCATCACAGCATCTGGCCCCATGTGTGGGCAGCCTACATCAAGCACCACATCATCTGGCCCCATGTGTGGGCAGCCTACATCAAGTATCTCATGCTCTTGCAGCAGTGGTGTATGTGGATATTTGTTGTACATGATAATGTTGCCAGGTTTTACACAACCTCATATTAGTCACCATGTACGACATGTTTGAGAGTGTAGTAGTCCTGTTCTTTCTCTGACTCTTCACAAACCTCCGGGAACTACATGGAGTGGAAATGTATTTGCTAGAATCTAAATCAGAGATCGTAGACAAGCGTCAGAGAAAGTTCCAAAGATTGTGTGTGTGTGTGTGTGTGTGTGTGTGTGTGTGTGTGTGTGTGTGTGTGTGTGTGTGTGTGTGTGTGTGTGGGTGTGGGTGTGGATGTTTTGTGTAGCTTGAAGGATGATGTATCCGTTCACTAAGCCTAATCTTAATTTTCGAGGTACTTCTAAAGAAGATTGACCAACTGTTACGCACGAATCATTTTTTCGTAAAAAGTCTTTGTATGATCATTTTCTTGACTGAAATGTGTATTATATTATTTTACAGTCAAAGGGACATAACTCGAGATATTGAGACTACTATTTTTTATGAGTTTACCTCCTCTTGTGTCGAGACACGTTCGGTCTATAATTTCTTGAACGAAGCGTGACCATATCTCCTTATTTGGTAGTATCAGTCAACTGTTGTAGATGTCTGAAACCTGTCTTAGGGTTTTCTGTTCATGACCATAAAAGGAGCGATAGTGTGTGTCTTTTATCTCGTATGTTCTTAGAATCGTCTTGTGTGAATTGATACTCAGGTAGATGCGTTCTGCGCATGTCTAGACTTTGAGAGTTCGATTGTGGTTTCCGCCCAGCTCGGCGAGTTAAGATATGGTCTGAGCAGCGAGCGGACACAATCTGCGTCTTGTGATTTTCTGAGGGAAATACATTGTCTTTGGGAGTTAGTTAGCTAACTAGACTATTTCCCAGTGTTATTCAAGCCTGCCTGGAGGCATATGTTCAGTGGTTGATTTCGAAAAAAGGTAATTCCTCTTGTATTGAACTTTACGCTATCATCTAGAAGTTCGTCATTTTTGGTCGCTCTTTGCTCGCTTGTGTGATTCAAAATGGAGAGGTACTTTGATTAGGATTTCGCCACCGGTACCTTTATACCTGAACTAGTTACATATATGGGTCGCTCTAGACCAACAAGACTATTGTCTGTGTTCCAGGATTCGTTATATCAGAGATCACGTCCAAGTCAGATGGTTAGACTTAGGAATGTTATAAAGGTCGGGTTGACCTGTACTCCATGTATGCTTTCACGTGCAGACGATAAATGGACTTATTGTATACATCTGATCTGCTAGCATCAGGAAGGGAGTATTTATTATTATCTATGAACATTGATGATCTGCAGCTGACACTGTTGCAGAATTAATATGTATGTACTTTAGACATTCAGATCTGAGGCATATTATGTATACAGCTCCACGAACCAGAACTTTATGTTATCGAATATATGGAAGCTATTTGTTTACACTATGGATATTTGGATTTCTACACTATATCAGAATTAATATTTCTGAATGCAGACATTCATTGAACTGTAGTGTGTTATAACGGAGCTAACGTACCTGGCATTTTGGCGCACCATTATCATTGTGGTGGCCAAATGTTGGTTTACTCTGGTACCAGCTATCAAGGGGGTCAACAAACCCAGACATCATCATCATACTAGATACAACTACAGCATCAACTACCACCTTACAAGAAATTTTGTTGAAAGCATCCGGATTTCCTGACAGTTGCTGATTTTTTGGAAACTACCCGGCGCTGCTCGTGGGTATCCAGTTTTCCGGCGTTAGAAGGCCAAGTTCCGAGCAAATTGTTTTCCTGATCTGTTAGGAAGAAGGACAAGTGCCGTAACAGCTGTTCCGGTTTCAGAGGCTCATTTTCCTGCGTCATGGTTGTCTATAGGAGCAGATGTCGATCAAAGTTGGATCGTCTATCCTGAGAATGCTGACGACGTCGTGTTCTGCACCGTGCTGACGTTTGGGACATATAGAAGTTAAGTGGTCTGTTTTGTTTGTGAACTGTGCCCTTATGTTCTAACTGAGCCTTCTGTACTTTCACATTTTCTCCTACTGTTTTCATGTTACATGTTTATATGTTATATGTTATTTGTATATTTATATGTTATATTTCAGCGGGTCTGGATGGGAGGTGACTGTCATAAGAAATACCACGTCATAGAGGTCTTATGATAGCGTTCTGTTAGGAGCAATTTCCTTAATTGGAAATTGTTAGCAATATTTATTGCTATTTTTGTTAGTTGTGACGATATGGTCAGTGTTGTTTTCGGTATTTTTTCACATTCTTTAGTTTAGTTTTGATTTGTTTGTATTTGTAGGTCTACTCTTTCCTATTATTTAGTTCTTTACAAAATTTTTGTTTATACACTGTAGCGTCATTTGTTTGTCATATTTTCGCATTTTGTCATCACATTCTTTGTGATATTTCTTTTTAGTTTTCGCTGTTTATTTATTTGACTTATGCGAATGTTTTCGTATTATGTTTGATCTTTGTTATTGTTTACATTCACTTTGATCTTTGTTGTTGTTTACATTGACTTTGATCTTTGTTATTGTTTACATTGACTTTGGTCTTTGTTATTGTTTACATTGTCTTTGTTCTTGTCATTGTTTACATAGTTCTTGTATAATTAGCTTTCACTATTGTTTATATAGTGCACTTATCATAACTAACTGGTGGTTTTTTGCTTACGCACTATTGTAATGCAGTTATGATAAATAACTGAGTGTTATGCACTGATTTGTGTAGTGCCTTGATAATTAAGAAGGGACTTGTGATATTATTATACATTGGATAATACAAGTTTGGTGTCAAAGACTTGTTTCCCACAGAGGTTGGGTTAAACATTGGGATTATACAAGTACTTTATTAAGTCTTGTTACTATTAAGGTTGAAATAAGTTAATTAATTATTTCAGGTTGTGACTGATAATATTAGACATCATGTCTACACTTGATTACTTTATTGAACAAGGGAAATCCCTTGGCAAGACAGGTGATAAGTTGGAAGAATATGCAACTACTCAATATGATAAGGTATTAAAGATGGAAGAGAAAAAAAATGAAAGAACAAACTGAACAAAAGAAAATAGATGCTGAAAATTTAAAACTGCAGATGCAGGGGGATGAAAAGAGATTACAAATGGAAATGGAAAAACAAAAAAGAGAAGCAGAATCTCAGGAGAAGAGACTTGAAAAAGAGGCTATGGCTAAGGCTGAAGAAAGAAGGTTACATGCTGAGGCTGAAGAAAGAAAGTTACAGGCTGCGGCTGAAGAAAGAAAGTTACAGGCTGCGGCTGAAGAAAGAAAGTTACAGGCTGAGGCTGAAGAAAGAAAGTTACAGGCTGAAGAAAGAAAGTTACAGGCTGAGGCTGAAGAAAGAAGGTTACAAAGAGAGGCTGATGAGAGAAAAGCAAAAATTGAGCATGAAGAAAAACTCTTAGCTTTGGAGTTAGAAAAGTTGAAAAGGTCTAGTAATGCTAATGATGCTAATAAGGTATCATCTGCTAATAAGTCTAATGCTGTTGATTTCAAGCTTAATTTACCAGCATTCAATGCTTCTATTGATGATATAACATTTTATTTAGACAGATTTGAAAATGCATGTAAAGTGCATAACATAGATAAATCACTGTATGTTTATCATCTGTCCAAGATACTTAGAGGTGATGCTTTGACTTTGTTGGGTATGGTAGATGTGCCTGACAAGAACAACTATGAGGTTGTCAGAGCAGCATTGTTAAAGAAGTACCAACTTAACTAGGACGGATATCGTCTTCAATTTAAAAACATGTTACCAGAAACTGGAGTTGAATTCTCTGAATTCATCTCAAGGATACGTCTTACTTTTTTACGATGGATTGAGCTGTCTAAGATAGAAAGTACATTTGAAGCTCTTATGGACTTACTACTTAGAGACAAGATTATGTCTTCTGTTAATGAATCTTTTCTTTCTTTTCTTCATGAGCGTAAGCCTAAAAACATAAAAGAAATGGAAGAATACTGTACCCAGTATGTTACTGCGCATCCTCACATAACCATTAGCAACTCTAAAGTAAAAGAAGGTCTGCCAGATGCTTCGGCAGCACCTTATGGCCCGAATTTTATGCGTAAATTTCAGGGTAGCCAGCAAAATTTCAATAAAAAGAGTAACCGTAATTATGCCCAGAATCATAGCAATCAATTCCAAGGAGATTCTTCTTCCCAGAACTGGAGACAACCTAATACTACACGGTATTCTACTCCCGTTAACTTTAGAAATTTTCACAAAGGTAATCGGTATAGAGGAAAATATTTTTCGCAGAGACCTCAATACCAAGGTTCTCAGCAGTATAGAGATGGTAACGACAGTTATGGAAACTGGAACTCAAACCAGGATAAAAATTACAGTGGGGACTTTAATGATAATTGCAGAGGCAATAATGGTCGCGGTAGATCGCAACATAAGAAAAAAAGATATCAACAGACAAACTCTGTTCAACAAGAATCTCAGGGAGCAGATAAACAGGTTAATAATGATAAAGACCATAATGCTATCGGATGCTCATCTTTTGATTTTGGTAGAGCAAATAAATGTATCCAATGTAGTACTTTATTTGACCCGAAGACCGTTACTACTTTAAGATGTGGTCATCCTTTGCCCGCTCCTCCTGCTAATGTAGCTCATGACGGGAGAGGTTCTCTTATATTGCATAAGGGGCTTGTAAATAGTAATCCAGTCTCAGTGTTGTTTGATTCTGGATGTACTACTGTTGGTGTTAGAAAATTTCTTGTAAATCCATCCTGTGCTACAGGAAAGGTCATCAAATGTGTCACATTTGGTGGCACGTTGGAAAAGTATCCTACTGCCATAATACATATAGCTACTCTTTTCTTCACGGGAGATGTCCACGCGTGTCTACTTCCAAACCCTATTGCGGACCTTATTATTGGTCGTATTCACGGAGTTAGGGAATGTACCCCACAGCAGATTGCTGTTTGGGAGGAGCAAAACATTGAAGCTACCAATGCGGTGGTCACAAGAGCACATGCTCTGGATCCTCCTCAAACTTCATTAACTAATAATGATAAGGTAAATGACCAAGATAGTCACTTGACTATTTCACGTGACTCATTTATAAAGTTGCAAGAAGAAGATCCTTCTTTACAAAAATTCTTCATTCTAGCAAAAAAAGGTGATCCTAATCAGAATACTAATAGAAAATCTTGGATTTCTATGAAGAAAGGCGTACTTGTACGTATGGTACAAGACTCGACTACGTCCACTCATTCACAAATTCTTGTGCCCAAGAGCATGAGATTGCAAATATTGCAACATGCTCATGACTCCCAATGTGCTGGACATATGGGTTTTTCCCGTACAAAGTCGAGGGTTCTTGCGGCTTTCTTTTGGCCATTTGTGAGCAAGGACATACGAATTTACTGTCGCTCTTGCAAAGTATGTCAGGAGGTCAAATCTAAAGGACCACGACATGCTGCGCCTATCCAGGCTGCTGACATTCCTATTCGCCCTTTTAAAAAAATGGCAATAGATATTATCGGTCCTTTTAGAATTAAGTCAGCTAGAGGACATCAATTTATTCTTACATGTGTCGATATGTGCACACGTTGGCCAGAGGCAATACCTCTCAAGAGCATCTCAACTGCTGATATCGCAGACGCTCTTTGGCTTATATTTTCTCGCTTGGGTTTTCCCGGAGAAATATTGTCAGACCATGGCACTCAACTTATATCGGACACTATGTCACAGGTAATGTCTATGCTACATATTAAAAGGTCTCTCAGCAGTATCTATCACCCAATGTCTAATGGGTTAGTCGAACGGTTGAATAGGACTCTGAAAACTTTACTTGGGAAGATAACTGAGGATCATCCTCAGGATTGGGACAGGGTCTTACCCGCGGCTCTCTTTGCGTATAGAGAGGTCCCCAATGAACATACGGGGTTTTCCCCTTTTGAACTTGTCTTTGGCGCGCAACCGCGCGGCCCTATGTCTTTACTTCACGATCTAATTACTGCCGATAATATTAGCGATGAAACTCAATCTTCTTATGAGTATGTCAAGGCAAGGCAGTTTGCAAATAAAAATAGATGTCTGCGACAACTTTGTCCAGGTGACAAAGCTCTCGTTCTACTTCCTTCAAGGGAGAACAGACTTCTAATTGCATGGAAAGGTCCATATGCAATAGTCTCCAAAATTTCTGATGTCGACTATGTTGTCGATATTGATGGGAGGCATAAAACATTCCACATAAATATGCTCACGGAATTTCATGAAAGACCTGACTATTTGCAGCCTATTTTCCAGGCAACGGACAATTCTCAAGCACCTCATGGTCAGTACTCATCTCTGTCAGTTATACAGGATGAGGAAACTACTTTTTCTGATGTCAATCTTCCTCTTCCTATGGTCCCACTTTATTCTACGGAATCTTGGAAAAACGTGACCGTTTCTCCAAATCTTTCCGCTGAGGAACATCGACAAGTTTCTTCGATGTTGCAAACATTTCAGGATGTTCTTACAGACATCCCGGGACACACACATGTCATTGAACATGACATTGTGCTAACTGATCATAATCCTATCAGAGTCCCAGAAAAATAAATGTAAAAATTATACTTTGGCATTCTCCC